>CABFVX010002081.1:5337-106033 GCA_902151425.1 Timema shepardi | reverse complement strand
ATAGGGCTAGGGGGGCTGGGAGGGGGAACACACATAATGTTCCGAGAGTGGTACAGGAAGAGGGTGCAAAGCTGATACCCTTGTAAACACGGAGTGGGTAGTATTCTCTCTCTCCTCTCTGTCCCAAACTTGTAATCTGGGGTACATATAGCTAACTATCCTCCCCTACTCCCCCCTCCTCTAAACCACTCCTTTGTGTGCCGTATTCCTAGAACTTTGGAAGGGTGAATGGGTTGTAAGGGGGGGTGACTGACCCCCGGAATTACCCTCGTGTTTCGTTGGAGATGAACGGAGAGTAGGTATATTGTTGCGTTTGGATATATTTCTTGTAAATTAATTTAAAACACGCTATGATAAATACAATTATCTCTAGGGATTATTGTATTTATGTATTTGTATTCGGGTACAAAACTATATATCTGCACATATAAGATGTATATTCATATTCTTATCTTTCCTCTCTTTCCATGTATAGAAAAGAAGGGAAAAAAAGAGAAGAACATGTATATACATTTTAAATTATGGAGAGAGAGAAAATAGAGGAAAAATAAACATTTTATATTATGGAGAGAGAGAAAATAGAGGAAAAATAAACATTTTATATTATGGAGAGAGAGAAAATAGAGGAAAAATAAACATTTTATATATTATGGAGAGAGAGAAAATAGAGGAAAAATAAACATTTTATATATTATGGAGAGAGAGAAAATAGAGGAAAAATAAACATTTTATATATTATGGAGAGAGAGAAAATAGAGGTATATGTATATGTATAAATTGTAAACATGGAGGTATAGAAAAGATAATAATATGTATTTCATTCCTATAAAGCAAGAGTTCAGTACCTCTACAGTAAAAGTCTCCATCTGTAGTCACGTGGTCTGAATATCAGGTGGGTTTATGAGGATTTTGTTTTCTTAAAGGGACTATAAATCATATTCCTTAACGCAAATGTCAGTTAATTTTATCTTAACATTATAGCTTTATCGTCCTTACTTTATAGTGTAGTTAAATACGGAAAACTTGGACTTATAGTAAGATCCAGTGAAAAATAAAAAAATCAATCAATGACATTAAAGTTATTTCTAGTTAGAAGGTTACACATTTCAAATGTAATAAAGCTTTGAATATAAATATTATTGACCCGTTTAGGTGACTCAAAATCAAAATGCCGAAAGTTTCTTGATACTTTATTTATCGTCTGTGGTTCCTGACTTTAAAGCTCCGTGCCCTCCAAAGTAAGAACATCCTTCTCACTAAGTCACGTGAAGAGGTGAGAAGCTGTTAAAACTTGTTAAGAATTTTTAATCTTAAATTGGCATGGGTTTTGTGATTAAAGGGAGGTATTTCAGTTATGTCAATACAGCAATTACTAATATAACTTTTAACATACAGTAAATATGATAATATTGGGACTGTAAAGATAATAAAAGTTTATTACAATACTTTGCTTATTTAATTTCAGTTTTAATTTTTAAAACAAATGTATAATTATTTGAACTTATACTTAAGTAGTTTCAATATTATTCCATTATATTTGGAGGTTTATCCGAAACTACCTACGGAGCTGTAGGTTAATTTAAAGGTATTAAACATTTTTACTACAATTAATAGCTAAATTTAATAAAAAGAATAGGTATACAATTAGATGAGTGGCTATGGATTTTTACCAGGGGGTTCATTCAACTCACATGTTTGTGAAAGGGGTTCGTTAGCCGATACAGTTTGGGAACCACTGCCCTATCTCATACCTTTTGTCTGAAAATTGCATGAAAAACTATGACACCAAGATAATCAACCAACTCAAAGATCATATCATAATAAAATTTTACGGTCATTATTCATAGACTTTGAACAAATCCATTCCTCTTCACTATTGGACCTTATTATATTATTAAATTATACTAATCTTCAACTGAAATCTACCAATTAACATGAAACCAACAGCAGTATCAACTACCTTGACATCTCCATCACCAAGAACCACAATAATAAGATTTAAATAGAAGATCCATAGAAAACCTACACACAGATGCCATCATCCCCAAAGATTTAAACCACCTTAATATCCATAAAATAGCCACTTTCAACATATATATATATATAGCTGTTGAAAGTGGCTATTTTATGGATACTAAGCGGGATATGAAGTAGTATATATATATATATATATATATATATATATATACTACTTCATATCCCGCTCAACAAATAGCAATTCAAAATAGAACTTAATATCATCAAACAAATATCTGTCTCCACTGGATATTCACATTCGTTAATTTATTAAAATACTTCAAATACAAAAATCTCGAATGGCCAATACTCTCAACAATCCAGACCTTAAAAGCCAACTCAAGTGGATTTGATTAAACTAAATCGGAACTGAAACCAATAGAATCACGAACATCTTCAAAAAATAAAATAAACGTATGTTCCTGCACTAAAAACAAAATCACAAAACACCTCAGTAACTCCAAACTCAAACAATACTAAAAAATGTGGCATTTATCAATTAACTTGTGAATGTAAATACATTTATATATGTGGAATTACATTCACAAGTTAATAGATATACGCCTGACCGGGAGACCTCCCCTTTGTGTTATATGTAACGAGCACTTGAGTGATTATGCATATAATTGAAACAAATCAACCTTTGCCAACCATTTAAAAACATTTGTCATCAACCCACTCCCATTTAAAAATGCATGAAACTCTTATAAAATTCACAAAAAAGGAACTAGAATGAACTCCGCTGAAAACATATTTACTCAATATGCAATTTTAAATAGCAAACACATTCTTAATGAACAAGCCACATTTGATAAGCAAACCCTTAATAATACCTGAAAAAAAAAACTTTTCAAACCCTACCTTCCATAGTATTTGAGACCTTTTCGGGTCAGTGTCGTAAGATTAGAGCATAAAAAACCCTCCTTTCCCCCCTATAGTATCTTATTTATTCAATTTTTTCTTAAACTGATTTATATCTATCCATACCGTAACTTAAACACATCAATGTCTTATATATCTCCGAACATGCTTACACATCTCTCCTTGTCAACATTATTTTTAGATGGAATGATCTATCAGCTGCTCTGCCACGTCTTTTTTATATCAGTCAATTATTTTTTAAATTATTAATTCACCACCATGCAGTGCATGCATAATTCCTCTCAGAACACTGATAAATATGCTTCTTTGTTTCGACATTTCTTGTTCTTTGTTTTTCTAATCTATGTTTCTATATCAAGTAATTTATATTTATCACTCCATAAAAACTATATCAATTTGAATTGTAATTTAACCATAATTTGCGTGTGTTTCTTTATTAAGGACGTGAAAATTATTTATAATTACAACGAATCTAGTCGTCAAATGGTGGGTGCTCTCTCAGCGTCACAACTTAAAGAAGAAAGGGATTAATAATATAATATTAAATCAGTAAACTCAAATTATTTTAAAATTTCCATATTTCTTTATTAATTTTTTACATTTTTTTAAAATATTTTTTTCTAAAACCAATACATTACTCATTCTGTTTTGATTAAATGTGTAAACAGATCCTTTATCATAAGTGATAATATTAATGAGTGAATAACATCAATTGTATTTACAATAACAAATTATTAGACCATTAGTTATGAGTCTAATATCTTAAAAGTAATATGTCTCAATTTGAATGTTTTTATTTAGTTTTACAAGGGCTCTTATGCTAACATTTTTATACAATCATTTTTTACTATATAAAATTAATTTTTATGTACATTTTCCAAACTTGCGTAATATGTGTATGTTTGTGATTCTCTAATTTTTAATATTTCATTACACACGGATAGATTTACAAAATAAAAACTTTTCATAGCTAATTCAAGGTAATACTGAGTTATATAAAATCAAAAAATATACTTGAAAATACATTAGTTTCATCGTCAATTTCAAAGAATAAATATTAATAACAATAAAACATCTTTTCGTACAGATACATAGATACATTTAAATTTTAACGGTATTTTTCGACTTTCATTATGGATTAGAGCTCCATTTGGATTTTTGAATATTGGTTGTTAATCACTTTAAACTTATACTTGAGTACCAAAAATCAAATAGTACGTAGAATTAAAATAAAATCAGCTATCGGAACAAAGAATAGTTAATAGTATCAAGTAACAGCTTTGAGTAATAAAAAAAACACATTCCAAAATGAATTGAGTTGTTAAGAAGTATACCTCAATTTTATACAAATTGACATATATCAAACCGAAATGTATCCTAGTAATACTTTCAAGTTTTCTTTCAAGTCATATTATCTACAGCTGTCACTCTTGATAGGTAATATAAACACACTAATGATATAATAAATTGTGGTCAATGTTGACGGCAAAATATACGTTTGTATTTTGTGACCTGTGCTCTAAACATCCATTCATAAGAAAATCAAGGAATGTTTTGGTCATTACTAACTTGAATACTTCACTTCTGGGGGAGTTTATTAATCAAATCTTATTAAAAACCTTTGATATTAAATATTTATCACATTTCCTATGAACTGATTACACTATCGCCTAGTAGATAAAATTCGAAGCGCTATATCCTTTCTCTCTCTCTCTCTTTCAATCTCTTTCTCTTTATCTCTCTCTTTCTCTTTATCTATATATATAGTTTTTTCCCCTCTCACCTCATTTGTTACAAACCCATTTTACCTGCAAGCAATAAAGTTAAATAAATGGCTAGACATTTTCTCCTTACGTATTTATACCATATTTCCTGCTCATCGAATTTGAGTTGTTTTTCTAAATCCAAGCTTCCACCCCCTCACGCTCCCCCATATCCTTTTTTCCTCTAACAGCTCGTTCAAACAAAGCTGACGTCATTTATACCCTTTTTTATTGTTCATTTTTTACTTTTACCCTGTGGTTCGTTTTATGTAACACAAATCACTACCAAAAAGCAATAGATTTTCATTTTTTGTTAAAAGAGATAATATTATTTATTTTCAGAATGTAGCTGAGGAAATTAAGATATATTTTCTACTCTCTATGTCTAAAGATATATTGTTATATTTTACTTACCACACGCATAAAATATTTACAAACATTGATTATTTTAATTTAATCATATTGTGAGTCTAATTGATATATATGAATGTATTTTTTTAATATCTTATAAACTTGAGTGTTTTTCCCAGAGGCCTGTTTCACTCTAATGTTTATAAACTAGCCACAACATAATACGGCTACATTTTATTTAATCCACCCTCCTCACCCTTATCTCTTAAAATTAGTATGTTACCAATCCTTGTGTAAAAAGTAAGAATTTAAGTACAACTTTATTTAAATATCTTAGCTTATTAGATAGAAAGTTATAATATTTAATATTGGAGCAGTAATGGTTAAAACCACATCGGTCACGTGGATTGAGGCGTATGTCTCGCCTGGATATCCAGTGATTCTGGGTGTATCAAAGGGTGTTTTTTTCCCTTCCAGTGAACGATTTATCAGTATCCTTTATCAATCAAATACTGATTTTACTATAGTATTAGAGTTATTGTATAGGTTTTCATATTAACTTCCAAAAAGATAGATGTAAATTACGTGACCCGAAGTATGAATACGTGCAAATATCATCATTATTAGCACCACGTATTACTACCCGCTCGGGCTATACGCTAATGTGTAATGGTAGGGCGATTGTGAAATGAAATGGAGGACCTACAGTTTAACGTGGAATCCGAACCACGGTGGAGGCCTTAACCACGGTGGAGGCCTGGCACTCCCCACATTCACAAGATGTCTTGTCAGAGGTGAAGGAAGGGTTTGGTAATAAGATAAATCTGTAACGGGATCGAGGATTGAACCCTGGACCCCTAGCACAGAAGTCCGACACCTTGCCCTTATAGCACCAGGTCACCTAATACGTGAAAGTAGATCTAGTAACTTTTATAACTGTCGGCTAAGGTTTTTCCTGTATATATTTGACTGTAAACCACACGTTTGCACCATTTGAGAAAATATGGTGGTCATAGTTTGTGCTCTTGGTAAATGATGATACACTGACCGACCTTGAAGCTTCAGCTCCACTGAAATATCAGTAATAGCAGCCGTACCAATAATTATATCATATTTTACAGATCTTTTTTTTACCACTACTTCTTACTACTTTTTCAGGTGATATGCATATCTGATAATTACTGAAATGGGGCAGGGCTGAGAAAGTAGGCATTTGAGGTAGTCTACCCACATTTGCGTGGAAGAAGAGTGGGTTAACATTTAAGAAAAGAACACTCTAAGTAGACTTGACCGGGATTCGAACCTCGATCTATGCCTTAGACCAGGGATGGCCAAATGGTTTATCGAAAGCTACTTGTAGTTTGGCGTGGAATTTTAGAGTGATTCCTTGAATGCGCAATAGTTATTTATATCATACTTTTTCATTGTCGTCAAACATTTTAAGGTAATGATTGATCCATGGCCGGATTTATTTTGCGTATTATAAATGAACAATTGTAAGATTATTTTTTAACTGAACTATAATGAGTACGTAATATAAATAGAGATAGAAATAACGCTCCCCAGTTCGGACCCAGCTCTTGGAAATACCTGTGCACAGGCTTAGTAGCCAATACATTGTTTAGTTTTTGTAGCTCACGAAACAGATTAAAATATTTAAAGTAGCGGGTTGCCAGTGTTTTAAGAGTTTGGTGGGTGACCTGGTGGTCTATGGGTAAGTTGTCAGACTTCTGTGCTAGGGGTCCGGGGTTCAATCCTCGGTCCCTGCACAGATGTATCTGATTGCCAAACCCTTCCTTCACCTCTGACAAGACGTGTATTAATCACAACCTGTGAATGTATGGAATGCCAGGCCTCCACCGTGGTTCGGATTCCACGTTAAACTGTAGGTCCTCCATTTCATCTCACAATCACCCTACCATTACACTTTAGCGTATATCCCGAGCGGGTAGTAAGAAGTGGTGCTGATAATAATCATATAATTTAAGAGTTTGGTGACTTCTGCCTTAACACATTCGGTCACTGAAACGAGTTTCAAAAACAGTTAATTGAGAATAGAGTATAAGGCACATATCCACATTCAAATAAGGTTGTTGTCGAGATGTTTACGTATATCTTAGATTACGTCTACCAGTAAATAAATATTCATATTTTATTACCATATTCAAGTTTAAAAAAAAGGGGTGAGGGGGATGGCACAGTGAAAAGGAAGCTGCTAGCGTCGAACGCTAGTTCTTATCTTTACCGCACACTTTTCAGCACCGGGACATGAAGGGATGAAAGGAAGAAGAGGAGTAAAAAAAACCCTACAAGGAAGGGTAAGAAGACGTGCCAGAATAAATGGGGTCGTATTACCGCTGTGGAAGTAAGAGAGGGACCCTGACGTCTAGCGGGAGATTGATGAAATATTTTCAACCATCATCCTTCATGTTGCCTCGGGGAAATAGACAGACAGGAATCAAGGTGTTACTACTACTGCCTGTGGTATTACACCTCGCCCCGACATCCAGGGTTAGAAGGGGGTGGGTGGTTGAGGGTAGGCTTGCTTCTTCGGACGGTGATCAACCCACAAACCCTTCTTCTCCCTACTTTTTTTTTTAAAAGACCTGTACGAAACCGAATTAACTTTGTATGTTTGTGTGTATGTGTGTGTAAGCGAGTGAGAGAGAGAGAAAGGTTGTTTTAAAGCGGAAATGCTGTTTTAAATTGAGAGCTTAGAGAGCGTCAGCTAAGGGTAGTATTTTTTAAAATTCTTATATCAAAAACATTTTTTTTTTTTGTAAAAATAAATAAAATATTGCTTTGGTAGTTTAATTTTATTTACATGGTGACCTCAACAGTTGTTGAATATGTGGCAAGGGCTTTCTGGAATTAAATTACCATTCTTTTATCTTAATTTTAAAAAGTTTCCCGTCTAATGTCGCTATCCTCATGGCAGATATTCAACAACTGTTGAGGTCAACATGCGAATAAAATTAAACTGTGTTTCTACTAGAGCACTATTTTATTTGTTTTGGCAAAAGAAAAGTTTTGAGATTATAACTGCAAAAAACACTTACCTTTTCTCGCGTACCCTACATTCTCACCTTAAGAGGAAAACACACATATCTCACATGGCCAGGGGCCTTAACCTAACGTTTTAGCTCCTGTAAACACGTGCCTATTAGTTAAATTAGTAAATTAAAAAATGATATCGTATCCTATTTGTGTCTATCAATATTAGGGTCTCACCAGGGTACAGAATTAATCTAGGTAAAATAATGGGCATATTAATGTTTTTTTAATTTAATTTTGAAAAAAAAAAGTATTTGCTCTGCCCTTTCAGAACAGACTGATTATATCAGGATACGACTCATAAACTAAATGTAATCAACAAAAAAGACAGCATCCAACCACCCAGCTCTTAATGTGTATGTCTGAAAAGGGGGGAACTCAAGAGTTCCTAAATGATAATTTATTTTGGCCTTACCGGAAATCAAAGCCGGGATTCTTAGTTCAGTAAAAAGACACGCTACCGACTGAGCTTAAGAGTCATATTTGATTGTTTTATTTTTACTGTCATATCTTATTATACGTTCGGGTTTCACGAAAATTTACTAATTACGCTAATGTGATAAGGATGAAGTTTGAATTTAGGAGAAGTGTACCCGCATTTTCATGGAAGGAGTGTGGAAGACCATTTAGGAGAAACCACTCGAAATACAGCCGAGTTATAATAATTATAAACGCTTATAACTTGTAAGGAAGGGCAAGAATAAAAATGACCGAAGTAAGAAGGAGAAAGCTATAATGTAAAGAAGATGTGCCAGCATTCATGACTAGGGAAGAGTGGTGAACAAATCCCCTTCAGTGGCCGTGGGGTCTAGAGTGCTACACTAGCTAAGGTATAATTTAGAGGACGTGTACCCGCATTCATTTGGAGCGAGAGAGTGATCTATTTAGGAAAAAACACCCTTAATACACCCGACCGAGATTCGAACCCCAATCATCGGCAGCCTAATTTATTGCAAAAGTGATTCCTTAGACCAGTTGACCACACAAAGTAGGTTGTAATTACGAGTAATTAAAATCCTAGTAATTAGCAAAACTTGAAAATAAGACCTTAATATCTTTTTTTTCTCACACCGTATTCTGAGAGGTTAAGCACAGCCCTACTACACACAAGTTGCACTCAAAAGCAATTAGAGGAATCATGCCGTCGTATCTCTTAGCGGCCGTATTGTGGTGGACAAGCGCGCACCGCCGCATTAACCCAATTAGACTGCAAACATCAGGCGGTTCTCTTCCCTATCTCTACTTGCAATGTGCTTGCCAGGGGGGGATTTGAGAGGGAGGGGAGCGGGTAAACCCTCTACAATGTAGCGCTCCCATGCCACTGTTGCAAGTGTAATTGTATTAGTCGCGACTAACTGCCCCGCATGACTCGCTCGCTTACTCAACACCCGACTAAAACACGTTTTCCCTTAAGGTTATCATCTTCGAAAGAGGCGTATGAACTTGTTTAATTCGGCCTCAAAGCGACGATGGTAAAAAATAGAATTTGAATTTAAAAAATGAGGTTTAATAACAACTATGTCTATTAAGTTTAGAAACAACATAACACAAACACGATTTGGTGATACTTTTATAAATTTGTTTTATATCCGATATATAAAGAACCTTAAGTCTTCACGTAGATGTACGAGACTTATCCGGCGTACTACTATCCCAAATATTCACCACTCGTTGTACCACCTTTGTTTTTTTTTGTTGTTGGAAAATGTCGGTTAGGGGAGTTGTGTTTGTTAAAGGAAGGGGTAGGGGGGACGGACCTTTGCCTGGGTGCTTTGGGCCAAGCGCAACCGACCGAAACTTTGCCCTTTGACCCTCTACAATCTGGAGCGTGTGTGTGTGTAAGGGGGTGGGGGTGGGGTTCCTTCCTCGACACATGGTCCCACAATGTAAACGCTGGAAATGTGTCGTCACGTTCGTAATACAGGTGGCAAACTAGAAAACAGCTGGGGTGAAGGGAAGAGGGAAGCACTACCATGAGAGGAAAATGTCGGAGCATAACGCTCACCACATTTTATTTTAAATATTTGGTTAAGAACCTGTTTTCACTTTCCCGTGACCTCACGGGAGCTATAAAGTGTTATGATAGTAGAAAAAACCAAATTGAATTCGAGATTTTGATGAATGTCAACGTTTCATGCTGGTCTTGTTTGGAATGGACGTGATGCACTCGGTATGAAAGCATTTCGTGCTCCTTCCTACTAAAACAATGTTGAGCAAATCCGGTGAAATTAGGATCGTCTGACGCGACTGTACCTGACTAGGACTATTTTGGTAAGAAACTAGCCCTGGAAAGCGTGACTATCTTAATTTGGAGTCTTCAATATCACTGAGAAAAATAGATTTAGTCGTGTTAGTATTACTATACACTTTCCAAGCATATATCTACAAATGACTTGTGCCTAAGACTAGTAATACACAACCAGCACTAAAGGTGGTATTACACATGCCTATTTTCTTTGTGGGCTTTCCTGGGCTGGGAATCCTCATAGGGGATGTTGCTCGGGCTACGTACCTTACTATACGTAGGAGCTTCCTCGTCATTTTAGCCAGGGGTGTTGGTAGAGGGAATCTTGTCCTACTTTACAAATGTGCACAGCCAGCTAACTACATATCCGACCTTGTCACATTCTCTTTTTTTCCCATTTTCTTTAATGCTTTAAATTAATTCGTTAAAGTGTCCCAAGCATTTACTTTGAGATTTATATCTAAATATTCCTGACTCTGAACTCAGAACAAACAATCACACACAACACAAACAAAACTTCAGACAAAAACTCTTTGATGTAGCAAAGTCAGTCATGTGTTAGTGAAAAAAAAAGGAACGGTTCCAAACTAAAAGACAACAAAATGGCGGCATTCTGATAACCTGATGAGTTCTTGCTGAAAAAAAAATACAAGTGTTCATGGAGACCGGCACGTGCGTGATAAAATAAAATGATTTGGAGAGATCGGATCTGCTATTAGGAACATGGAACTTTTCCATGTGCTTTCCCAAAATATCCAACCCTTCAGATATCCATGGAGATGTCGACATGGTTTTTGCTGTATTACACGTTCAAACTCCTCATGATAAAGCACAGCTCAAGTAAACCCGCGGGGAAATCTGTGCGTGTAATGCGGCCTTTTAACGCCTGCGAAGGTTTAACCCGAATCCAAACATTTTCGTCCCGACTGCTCGGAATTGACCCAAATTCCTTCAAACTTAGGCTCAGCTAACTATTTATTCACTGAGGTGGTCATATATAAGTTTCAAAATTAAATTTCAGTGAGAGAGAGAGAATATTTTTATTTCAACCTAATACATAAAAAAAATGTAAAATCCTATTCGAAATATTTAATTATTTAAAAATAAAATAATTGAAAACTGTTATTGAATTTTGGAATTTAAAAGTAACTAATACATAAATGTCTACCTAAATTTGTGTATTTAATGTTACATGTCAACATACTATTATTACTAGTATTATGTTTTACTCTTTAATTTCAGTAAATATATGTTTGAGTATGTATACAAAATAATAACTCCTAGATTTGATGTTCGTTTTCTAATATAATGTTGCTCGTGATTGATGGCAATTATTAACGATTCATAAGGGAAAAACATGTTGGTACGCGTGTGAATAAGACAATTTAAATTTTGTCAAAAGGGGAAACTAGTTTAAGGTGAGAAAGAAGGATAAAAAATTGTAGTTTCTAAATATTTATTTTTATATATGTTTTTATAATGATTATTAGCACACAAAATAACATATATTTATTTGTTATGTGTATACCAACATAATAAATCCAATTTTTTGGGGGAAAGCTATATTTTTGCAAACCTCATCTAAATTTATTAGTATTATTGGAATGAAACATAGTATACAGTAGTCATTCTATACGAGTAAAATATTGTATTTGTTTGGTTCAAATAATTGGAGTAGTCGTGCTCTAAATATTGGAAATGACTATTTACCGTTATTTTGGTAGGAATATATATACAAGTTACGCTCCACTTTTTTTTTAAAGTGAGACAAAAGATTGTATGTCCTTTCAAGAAAAGAATAATAAAGGGATTTTATTCAAATTATTTGAGTGCATACCTATAACTAATTGTATTTTATCTTAAATTAACTTAATATAACTAACTTAATCTTACCTAACCTAATCAACTCAATCTATTATGAGTATATTATTTAGAATTTACATAAATAGGATTTATAGAACAAGAGATGGAACAGTGGTGCAATGCTTAAGAAAAAGCCACGAAAATTTGCACCCAAAGTGCTAATTACTACCCGCATCTGTGCGCCCACCAATAAAAGTGTCAGTCTCTTTTAGTTTGGTTTTCCGATGCTGGGAAAATCGGGGTTTGAATTTCGACCACATATATTGGAGTGCCTTTTCCCTCAATGGTTTTCCGTTTTTCCTGCATGCCGATAAGGATAAATTTTCTTTATATTAGAACTTCTACTGCACTAGATTATTAAAATAGTTTGGGTGGTTAGTATGATATGTGTGTGTTAAGTGACAAAACATATCAAATACAGGCAAATAACCTAAATTAAAATATTTCCTTGGTTCGTAAGATATTACGAATTTTTCTGCCTGAATTTATTGAACTAGAAGATAGCTCATGTGTCAGTTATAAGCCCATATATTCTTATTACCATCCCTGGCCTGTCGTGGAGGGTTGCCCGGGTAAGCAGAGATTGTTAAAACTATTAACTGCGATGTCTTTCCCCACTTGGTTCCAAACGGATGACTCATACATGCCCTGCAACATATTACCTCGAATGGGCGAATGTATCCTCTTTTATACCCGGTACTGAGTGATAAAAAAAATCACAAGAAGGCTACAGCTTAAACTTTCTATGTTTATCCTGAAAACATTCCACAATACACCTATTATTATATGTGTGAATAATTTAACAAACCATACATAATATAGTTATTGTGTGATGTACAAAAGTTTGAAATATTATAGAAATACTCAACCCACTCCAGTGAGCTAAGTGTCTAAATTCTAAAACAGAGGTTCGCAATCTGGGGTACGCGAATAGTCCTGTAAGGGTCCGCGAACCAAATCTAGGTTTTTAAATTACCCTCACATTAGGTGAGTTTTGAATTCAATTATACTTAAAACCACCTATTTTAAATAATAATACACTATATATTAAGGATTTCCATGATCTGGAAAAGATTGGGAAGCAATAATCTGAATAGTCAAGCTAGCAAGTAACTAGATTGCCATGGCACGGAGTCATCGGTTCTTAAATTGCACGCCGCGTGCGTTTACGTTCGTGGCTCGTACGCTCGGGGGACACAGACATGGATCATGATAAATATCTCTGTTCCCCAAGACATTGACTAATAGACCTAATATTGTGGAGCGGTTTCCCAATTTGAAAAGTCGCTTACTTATATAAGGGTGATGTAATGGTGTTATTGAAAAATAATATACTGCCGTAACTGGAAGGTCGAGATTAGAATGTTGGCAAATGATTTTGAAAGGGTGATTTACCTTTATTGGTTTCTCATGCTCTCATTAAGATGAGTAAGGTGAACGTGCTAATTACCTTAAACTCCGCCTGATGGATTAAAACGTTAATATCTAAGATTAGTAATAAATAATTGTAATTTAAAGGAAGAAGAATATATTTAATTTACAAAAGCTGTGTTCAGAGTGTTAAATTAACATCACATGTGAGCAATCCACAGTTATTTTATGATAAAAACTATAATATAAATATAAGATATCAAAGGTTTCCTGTATCGTCATCATCATGATGAACAGTTTCTAGACACTGGCCGGGTTTGTTTGGCACATAAGCATCTCTAAAGTCTCCTATCTTCTCACCACTTTTCCTCCGCCACAATGACCTAGTTTTCTCCCCTCTAACTCTTTTCCACACTTCTTTGCACTCCTTTTAGTCACCTGTCCGCTGGTCCTATTATTGTCCTCCTGTCCTCTACTTCAATATCCACCATTTTCTTTGGTATCTTCTACTCCTCTATTCTCCTCATATGACCGTGCCACCTTTATTCATGTATTTTCTATCCTTTCCTTACTGGTTTCTCCTAATATATTTCTCTCCTCTTTCATTTCTCATCCTATTCATTCTTGTAACTCCTATACTATTACTCAGAAATGTCATTTCATAAGCTTTAATTCTGCTTTCACCCTGCTTTCACTCAGCTTCTTCATTACTTACGTTTCTGCTGTGTATGTCAATATTGGTACATATCACATCCTGTAGATCACTCCCTTATACCTCTTCTGCACATCCCTTTATATTATTTTGTCAACAAATAATAATAGTTTATTCTAAGATGATTAATTGATTTTGATATCTAGGATAAGTAATGTTTTATTCAATTCTCCATTGATATTCACCATTTGTAAAATAAAAAAATTGGTACCGTGCACTACACAGATTTTTTCGCGCCTTTATCTAAAAATTGAGACATTTACTCAAAACTCGTAAGTTAAGTGACATAAAATAACAAACATTGTTGTAGAAACACAATTGAATACAAAGAGCACCACATTTCACCAAATAACATAAATTAAATAATGTACACTGTTACAGAAACATAGTGAGAAAGGAGGCACATCTCGGTCTACCAAAGAGCATAAAAATCATCTCCCGGTTTCTGAGACCTCAATTTAAATATATATATATATATATATTCGCCAATAGCTAAGAAATTGTTGGTTTAGAAAAAATTGTATTTCAAATAAAAGCTTTTTATTCGAGTATTTACTAGTCTCACAACCTTTCAATAGCAAGTAAGTTCGTAGGCCTCTCTCAAAGTTATGCTGAGATGATATCAAAATTGGGGATATCAGGTGATTTTTCCGGAAAAAATGAGATACACCCCTTTGTAATATAAACAGTGTTTCTACTTTATTTCAACCCCTTGGAGAGATAAGTATTGTGATCGTTAAAAAAAACCTAGATTTTGTTAGATGTTGACGCTTCATGATCCGCTGAAACTGATTTTTTTTCTCGATGCCGTCTGTCTGTATCTCGGACTAGAGACGAAACCATTTTACAGATCGGGTTAAAACCTTGTATTGTGTAGGGTTTTCATAAGGTTCACCCGATATTTTTTTGGAATTAGATATCCAACCCTAAAATAAGGAGTAGTTTACTGAAGGGCAAAAAAAACAAACACACAAATAAAAAGATTTTCTCAAAATATATCCTAACGATTTTGATTAAATTTTGTATCTAGACTATCTTTAAGATTAGAAATAATAATGAAATTATATTTTTCTCATGTAAATGATTTTGAGCTTAATTTATTATAAGGAAACATTTCAAAATTTGATCATATCCTCACCGATATTTGAGATACAAAATAACTTTTCATTGTAAATATAAAACTCTTTTGATTGAATTTTTTTTATGAAACCAATAGCTTCTGACCTATAAGCAAAGATTTTTTTTAATGAAGTGCTTTGAAATATGGAATTGAGTGTTGTGCTCTTTGGTAGACAGAGATCTTCCTTTTTTAAATGTTTCTGCAACAATGTATTTATTTAATTTGTGCTCTTTTGTGTTGTGATTATGCAACATTATATTTATATCAATTTATTTCACAAATCTTGCTAGTTTTTATTTAGTAAATATCTCTATTTTAAGCTAAAACAAAAATAAATTTAGTGCAGAACGTAGAACCTTATAAAAACACTATATACCAAATTTTAGTCCGATTAATAAAATTGTTTCGGCTCTAGCCTGAGATACAGACAAGACTGACAGACAACGACAATGAAAAAACTTTTTTTTCGGGTTGAGGGGATCATAAAATGTTGACGTCCATCAATATCTCGAGTTCAAATTTTTTCGACGTTCACAATATTTTCTCTCTTAGAGGAGTCACGAGAAAGTATTATTATTATTATTAGTACCGCGTCTTACTACCCGTTCGGGTTATACGCACTTACACTAATGTGTAATGGTAGGGTGATTGTGATCCGAACCTCGGTGGAGGCCTGGCATTCCCCACATTCACAAGATGTCTTGTCAGAGGTGAAGGAAGTGTTTGGTAATCAGATAAATCCGTGCCTGGACTGAGAATTGAACCCCGGCCCTCAGCACAGAAGTCTGACACCTTACCCCTAGACCGCCATGTCACCCACGAGAAAGTAATAAAATTATCAAAACAACTTAAAGAAGCTTGTTTAGAAATCAAATTAAAATATTGAGAAATCGTATGACCTAACTAACTCGTTTTCACGTTTCTCCTTAATTTAAACTTTGAAGTGTTAATTTACTTTCAGCCAAAATTTTCTCTCTAATACAATACTATCCTATATAAACGATTACACAGACAAAGAGAATCTGTTTTTTTGTGGGGGCGAGTGTTTTAAGAGGAGTTGGGAGTTTGGACCTGACTGTCGGAATGTAGGGTGTGCCCCCCCCCTCCCCCTCGCAATCACGGCAAATATGCGCGCAGTAGCGAGCGGAGTGAACCACGTTCGTTTGCCTGTTGCTGCTCTTTACATTCTCACTTATCCTATTTGTTGTTTTGCCACCCTCTGTTTCGGACGCCCGGGCACACTACTCGTGAGGTTTTAAATAAGCACACACACACACACGTTCAGATAGATGCGTGCAATCTCACAGTTTTTTTCTCTCTCTCTCTCATACCTTGATATACATATATTTATATTGGAACAGCGTCTTACCACACATTCGGGTTGTACACTTTTGTTATATATATAAGGTGTTTTAATTTTCTTAACAACTATATACAATATTTAAGAATCAAATAGCCACACCTATTATTAATACTTTTAGTGAGGATTAATCCATCTAGATATCATATTATGGAAATTTAAAAATGACACAAAGGTCCCGGTTTCGATTCCAGTGTCCAGGTGTCATTTTTTCAATTTTCAGAATATATACAATATGCCTAAAGATATATTTATCCAATTAAGGATGAGGATACTGGGAGTGGAGGAGGTTACTTGATGATGAGTTATATACCCTTTACTCATCACAAGACATTGTTAGGTTAGTCATGTCTTGTAAATTACGGGTGTCAGGACATGCAGCGTGAAGGGGAGAATCTAGAACCGTGTTCAGGGTACTGACTGGTAGACCCAATGGGAAGATACCAACAGCATCCATATACACCTCTCCTTTCTCTTTTTCTTTTCTACATACACCCATATAATCCTTTTCTCTCTCTCTCTATTATCTATATTCACCCAGATACACCTCTCCTCCTTCTGTCTCTCCCCTACACACACCCCTATACGTCTCCGCCCAGCATCGCTAAGGGTTCCCCACAAGTATTTACACCATGTTAGTGGGCAAGCGGTGTCTGCGGTGTGACTTTGGCTTGTGGGAGGAATGGGTTGGGAGGGGGGCACCATACCATGGCCATCGTTGACTCGGCGGAGAAGAGGACCTTCACCCCATCTCCCCAATCCTAGTACCAATCCTTGCCATCCTGACAACATGCTCGCACGTGCCATTGGCGTCTACTCAGCAACGCAACATGATTTAGGAAATAAGACGTTATATTAAAAAAAAATTTAAATATATTTTTTAATATAAGTTTTTCCCATTGCTAACCTGATGGGTAGTGATAATAAGGTTAGTTGGGCTACTTATTGTTAGGTGTATAATCCTAGCTTAATCTAACTTGTAGGGTCTCATATGAGTTATCGGCTATTGTTAAAAGATTGACATATCGGTGTTCAAGTGATATAAGACGTCTCTCTCGCAATAGACCGGAATGCCAATGTCGGGGAAATTGTGTCTCAAATCCCAGTTGAATATACTCAAGTTGGATATTTCTAAATGGTTTCTCTCTCTCCACGCAAGAGGGTGTGCATTTTTTTTAAATTCAACCTTTCTCACTCCTATCACATCAGAATAATTAGTACATAATTATGAAATTAAAAATATGTCAATGCCCCACCTCCTCCATCACCGTCGTTTTGTCAGTATGTCTCATAGGCCGGTTCCCACGAACCACAATCTTTCAATAATAGCCACTTC
The DNA here is from genome assembly GCA_902151425.1 of Timema shepardi. Lineage (NCBI taxonomy): Eukaryota > Metazoa > Arthropoda > Insecta > Phasmatodea > Timematidae > Timema > Timema shepardi. The sequence continues at coordinate 87,960 of CABFVX010002081.1, read as the reverse complement.
ATTGTTGAGCTTGGTTATTTCATCATCGGCCTTGTCCATTCGTGTTTTCAAGCAGTTCAAAGATTCCTTAATTTCTCGAACATCATTTGTTACGGATTTGAGAAGATTTAATGCCATATTATCATTATTTGAGTTATTTGTCAAGCTCAATTGAGAATCCTTAGTTGAGTTAACCTGAATTTTTTAATTCTGGCTATTTCAGTCTTGCATTTAGTACATTTCCATGGAATGTTTGTTTCTACCTGACTTAGTATTTTAAACAACTTGCCTGTAATTTTTCCACACTTTTTATGGTACCTCAAATATCACACGACAAAGACATTTGTTTTTCTCCGAACACGTTTTTACATACACCACACGAGGTTTCATTTTCATCGGCTAACATCTTGATTACAAACGAATGTTTTAACAAATTTTTACACTTAATACAGTTTGACTTACTTTCTTATTCATTTGATTCAGTAACTATTGAAATTATCACGCTATTATTTTAGTAGAAAAAGTTTTTATTCTATAGTGACACGCACATCCCTTCAAAGCTGCCGCACCTTTTATTTATTTATAAGATTCAACAGGCAATTTTAACTATTTAAATATTTTATGAGTTCATTGTCTACATGTTAAAGTATCATGTTTGTTGCTATACATGACACACGCATTGCAAATAAAATTATTTGTAACTGATAAATTTACTGTTTCTTTTGTTTATACACATTATGTGTGAAAAGTGTAGACAGTCTAAAAATATTTTACTATTTATTTATAGAAACATTTTCCTTACTTAATCTTTCATTATACTTTCACTAATAACAATATAACAATTTTACTTACCTAAAAGTGATGCTCAACCTTACCTTGGGAGATATAGGTGGCCTCATATTGTTAAATATGCTGTTGTATTGCCTTTTATTGTGTGCAACAATTCGTTGAAAGATCTCTCTGACCTTTTGTAGTACGAGAATATTTTTTCTGAGTCACTTTGCAATTCAGAATGCAACAAGTAAAACTGACTTTTGAGAAGGCGAAAACATAAAATGAGATGACCCCAGTAGTGCTGGCTTTACAGGAGGGCTTAGGGGGATGTATATGATCCAGCGCGGCAAAATCAGAGGATACCAACTTAAAAAAAAAGTTGCTTCCGATATTGACAAAGTTAAAATTATTATTTTCTTTGTTACTTTACAATTTTTGTATATACATATACTACCACCCGAGATAGATGTGTACAACTAGTTGTATAAAATATTAGGGGTCCATTTCCCGTCACCATTCTGCCCTGCCTCCATATGAGAATAATTTCTCCCCTATGTTTTGGCACCAAGATTTGTTTTATTATTATTGTTATTATTATTATTATTATACTACAATGCCACATCTCTGACTCACTCAATGACATTAATGTTTACCTACTTCCAGATGAGCTAGAAACTTGAAACTTGGTAAACTTATAGCTTCTAGCCAGTAACCGAAGGGAAAATTCCAAAAAGTTAAAACCAAAATTTTAACCTCCGAAAAAAAATCAAAATGGCGGAGCAACTTTAAAGTCGGTGAGGCCCTTTCTTTGGAGGTCTCTTGTGGGTAAACGGTAAGACCTATCAAAAAACGGCTCTGGAATTACATTAGTTTACTTCCACTTGCAAAGAAAACCCACTGGAGGTTTGGGGGTGGAGCCCTCAACGAGCAACGTGAGTGTGTATATATATATTTATATAACGTAAAGCTATAGAAGCACTTACAATTATTGAGAACGTTGAAATAGTAAAACCTTATAACACATTAAGTAAAGCCTCAGTCTACCTTCACGAAGTACAACGTCTAGAAATTGTTATTCTTTCTAGTTGGGGTGGGAACAAAATCTTTGTGGTCCCTAGGTTGAGAAAATATATATCCGCCACTGGAACCCAGTACTGTCTACTCACTTTTCTACGGCGTCGGATAGCAAGACGTAGCATTATAATAAAAAAAACTTGGTATTTCTCTTCCATACTGACTTAACAAAACTTCACACACTTCTCAGCAAACACTGCACTCCTACGATGTCTAGCTGCTACTTTCTAATGGAAGGACCGTTTAGGCCTGTGTCGTGTGAAAGTGTACGTGCGATCGTCGCATTGCTCCGCGGTGCGTGGGTCTCATCACGAGCGATTTGGTCCGTGTGAAACCGCTCTTTGGACTAGATGTGCAGTACGAGACGTATAGAAGTGCGTTAAGGTGAGGCCGAAGGGAGCGCGAGTGTTTTTACAGTTTTTATAGAATTGGAATTTTTTGGACAAAATAAATCAAATATTTCTCCATTAGCAATATAGATTTTAGTTTTCTGCACATGCTGATATCAACAGATCTTGAATATCTCTGAAAAGTTTCTTGGAATTTTGTCAAACTTTTTAAATAAAGAGAGAAAGTTTTGACCAAATTCCAGGACACCCTAGACATATATTCAAGGTCTGTTGATACTAGCATGTGCAGAAAATTAAACTATATGTTGCTACTGGAGACATATTTGATATATTTAGGCCAAAAAACGTAATGCTATAAAAACTGTAAAAATACTTGCGCTCCCTTCTGCCGCACCTTAACTGTTTACGTGACGCTGTACACAACATAGCTAGTTAATACGAGAGAGTAATAACAACCAAGTAAATAGCGTCAAAAATATATAAATAAATTAATATATATAATATGAATACATAAATGATAACAAATTAAACATTTCAAATAAATACGTACTTTTGAAAATCTTCTCTTTTCCTTCTCGTCTTGGTAGTAATTTGGACTATATGCATACATTAATTAATATACTGGAATAGGAGTGTGGAAAATAAAATTTCAAAGGAAATATACCAGTATTTTCATAGAGATTGAATGGGAAACTATTTAATAGGAGCCACCCTCATTACACCCGACTGTGATCCAAACCTCTATCGGGGGTCCGGGGTTCAATCCTCGGTCGTGGTACAGATTTATCTGATTGCCAAACCCTTCCTTTACCTCTGACAAGACGTGTATTAATCACAACTTGTGAATGTGTGGAATGCCACCGTGGTTCGGATTCCACGTTAAACTTAAGGTCTTACATTTCATCTCACAGTCACCCTACCATTAAACATTAATGTAGGCGCGTATACCCCGAATGGGTAGTAAGACGTGATGCTAATAATAATAATAATAATACAAACCTCTATATCCCCGTCATCGGCAATCCAGTTTAGCATGAAAGTGATGCGTTGACCATGTGACCACCGATGCGGGGTTGGAAAATAACGAGAAATGAACAAGATATGTCTCTATAGTTTTAATGGTGGGTTGTAAACTGTTATTGTCTTGTGTCCTTTCGTAACTTTCTTTACTTTTTTTTTTTGACGTCGTATATTGTATATTGGTTCATGTCAGGGATGTAATGACTAGTTGCGTCAAACACCTCCTTGTTCCTTATGTCTTCCTGGTCGAACTAGAACCCTAAAAAGCATTTGAACACGTGACAAGACTCCAGACGGTCGTGATAGGTAGGGATCGTGGTGTGAAGATTCTCTTAACACTAGGAGTATGGATTGTACGTGAGTTAAGAGGCAGTATTTTTGCTGTTTTTATAGAAAATAATCACTTTTTACTGAATATATGAAACATCATAACAAATTATGTTTATAGCGTATTTAATTTTAGTTTTATTCTCTTAAAATTATTCATACTTCCTCTATGTTTATAGTTTTTTCCAAAATTTGAATAATAGATTTGTAGATAAGATAAAATATTAGGGTTGTTTGAATAGTGGAGCCGACGTAACTTTAGGTTGAAAAAAAAGTATGAAATAGTTGGTTACCGGTAACTTTGGAATTTTCTATAATTTGGAAAGTTACTAAAAACACAGTTTTGTATTCATCCACCTAACAATACATATTTGCCAGGTGGATCAATAAGACTTTTTTGTGTGTAATTTTTGCAACTATTATTAAAAAAAAAGGCAATTTAAGCGTGAACAAAATGTAGATGGTTTCTTTGATAATTCAGCTCATGTGAAAGTAAAACAGTAACTTCACTAGCTACTAGTTTGATATTTAATAGAAAGGTATTTATTTAGAGATCATTTATTCTAATCAATAGATTCATTAAAACGAATTGATCAGAACCAAATAAGCCAATTTTAACATGATTAGCCCTATCTACCGTTTCCTACCCCTCCCACACCTCAACCCTTACCATCAGCATATGAAAAGTGTGACAGCTTGTCTGCGGTTGCACGTCAGACCCCGGTGTATCAATCAAACCACAAATGATCAACCCTACCCATCCCTTCAAGCAACCTAAAAACCGAGATGGATTTAATTCATTGACGCCATGGGATGGTGAAATCAATGAACCAATAACTTTTAAAAAAACACAAAACGCCATCCAACCCAATCTAGCAGGTTCTAGTTTTCCCGCGTATTGTATCGGTCTTAATGAATATATTTTCAACTTACTTCAATATACTTTCAACCAAACCTAACTTCATAGTGAGAGAAAAGCCTCGTTTATTTTGTAACAAGTTGGACCCAACATGTTGGGAAACAAAACATGTGGAAAAGTAAGCTGCGTTTATTCTCGCCAACTTGTTGGACCAACATTCTGGGTCCTACATCTTTTTTTAATCAGTATACACATTTCTAACTATGGATAACGACTTATTAATTGCCGTTCCTTCATTTATTGTGTTGACAGGAAGTGTATTCTTGCAGAAAAAACTAAAACTTAAGAAACGGTAGGGCGTTTGAAGTTTTTTTTTGTTGCTAAACCTCGAATTGAAGGTGTGGACATGAGAATAATGAATTACTTACATTTGTAAAGTGGAGTTGATAGCTTTGTACACATGTAACATCACACAGAACATAATACTATTGATATAAATCAATTAGTTTAGTTGTATTAGCCTTGTTCTATTCCATGATCACAAAATTACGCAAGCCCCAGTTTTAAAAGTTAAACTAATCTGAAAATAAAACACGTGCTTCACCAAGGTTATAGACTCATTCAACTCGATAGCACATGCGCAGAACCTCCCAATTAAGCCAACATGTTGGGTTGGTCGTTTATTATCTCCAACAAATGATCCAAAACAACCTAACACAACTTGTTGGCTCTGACCAGCTCTCCCAACACCAACATGTTGGTCAACATCCCCAACAAGTTTTGAGTGCATTTATATTGTAACACAACTTGTCGGGATCGTGTTGGCCAACATGCTGTGTTACAATATGAACGAGGCTTTAGAGGGGAGAGTCAGGAACACTATCTTTGTAACTATTCTTATCTACAAAGTGAGAGTTATTTGAGTCAGGCACACTATCCTTGCAACAAGCCATCCCTTGTTGTACGTCAGAAGAGGTTTAGCTGTGTGTAAAGAGGTGGAAAAAACGTGACGTGATGGACCTGCAATGTATTTGTTCCCAAAACGCGATAGAATGGACATGCGATGTAATTGTATCCACCCAAAAGTGGCTATCTACTAATAAGTATAAATATTATAAATACACTAGCACCCAAGTGGCAAAAAGGAAACGTTAAATGTTCCATAAAACAATTTTACGTTTCAAAATAAATCTTCTAGTGAGAAATTACTGACGCCTACACTGAACGATTTTAACAAAATATGAAGAGTTTATGCTTTGTCATCCTGGAGAGATTATGTCCTAGTCCAGACCAGGACCTCTAGTGGTTGTGTCGGAATCAATAGTCAACCATGTTAGCTGAACACCAACTTTATATAGGTCTAGTTGATGGATATGAGGAGGGGGTGGATGGGTGGAATCTTCATATTAAAAGTATAATGCCACGTTGCGAACACGTGCTAGCAGCATGATTCTCTTGTTAACAATAATCATCATCCTAACACGTCATCCCGGGAATCTGGTGAGTTGGTAACTAAAATCGTGCGAGGTGATCTGCCGGTCAGCTAGGCCAATCAGCGTAGGCCTGGAGCACCTCATACCAATGTCTCGTCAATCCACTTTTCCAAGGAGTGTTAGTCTTCTTTTTAGAATTATTTGATGTGCACCAGTCGTGTGATGGTTGTTGGCCGAGACAATAGGGTGAGTAAAGAACATATTTTAGACATAGTAAGGTGTTGTAAATGTTTAATACTGCAGGATGTCTATATGTATTGCTTTTATTTGGGGTAGGTAATATTATTGTATATTAGCTAGTATCGTGGATGTTACAAATCCAGCGTGTTAAAATTACATTTTTTCAAAAAAGAAAATTCTATCTCTAAAACGATTTTTTTCATCTAAAATTAGTAAATTGAATACTAATATAATTCATCAATACAGTTTTATTTTATTATTATTATACATAAAGTACCCGTTTAATTATTGGTTTAAAATACCCACAAGGGGTTAAATAATTCGAGGTATGTTAAATTTGTAGCCTTGGCACGTTGCGAGTAAATATAACCCCGTGTAAATTATCGGGTGAATTCCTGCAAAAACCGCAAGCGGCCCTGCGTAGCCGTCAAATTAAACTCTGCACATCAATAGCAGTGTTTGTTGTGGATTCGAGGGGAATCACCGAAATGCCACAAGCGGGTAACATTGACGAATTATACACACCGAGAAGGATGGTTCCTCTCCCTTCAATAACATAGTTCCCATCTTAACCGATCCGTTCAAAGATAGAGTGGCTTTTGCGCATAATTAACTACTTCGGTCTTCAGGAGAATCATCTTGTGAGTGAAATATAAGTTAAAGGCGTCGTAAGGTATTAAATTAACCAGTGAAGTCAAATCACAACATTAACATTAGGAAAAGACAATATTTAAGCTCATAAAAGAAAACAAAAGTTTACTGTATATTAGTAAAATTTTATCTTTGCTATTTAATGAGTGTAATATTTGCTATGAACATGTGTGTCAGTGAGTGTGTTAATGAGTGCTACTATGCGTCTTTATGTATGTGAGTCGGTCTATGAGAGCTACTATGATTCTCTGTGTATGTGTGTGTGTTTGTGAATGTTACCACGAGTCTCTGTCTATGTGAGCGAGTTAAGAGTATCTGTGTATCTAAGTGGGTCTGTGAGCGTTACCAAAATTGTCTGTGTATGCGAATGGGTTTGTGATTGTTACTACGATTCTTTGTGTATAAGAGTGCCTCTGTAAATGTTACTACAGGTCTCTGTGCAAATGAGTGCCTCTGGAAATATTACTACAAGTCTCTGTGCATATGAGTGCCTCTGGAAATGCCACTACGAGCATCTGTGTATATGATTGCCTCTGGAAATGCCACTACGAGCATCTGTGTATATGATTGCCTCAGGAAATGTCACTACGAGTCTCTTAGTGAGTTTGTGAGAGCTAGCATGAGTCGGTTTCTATGTGTGTAGTTGTGTGAGAGAGCAAAGGGCCGGGAATAAGCCCCAAGGAACACATTCAATCAACCGTAAAGGGTCCAACATGCGGGTGAGACCTGTTCAAACAAACTGAGCTGTTTACATGTTAGCATAAATATTGCCCATCCCTTTTATTCATTTAACCATTAGTTAGGGAGGTCCATATAGTGTTTACAGGGCCGTGGTTTGATCCCAATTGCCAACTGAGATAATTTATTATTAGCTTATCAGCTATCCAGCTAATGAAATTCCTCACTTAAGGGTTGGTTACTTAGCATTAGGTGTGTTATCCTAATTTAAGTTGGTTTGTGAGTCGTTTGTATTCTGATATGGGCTATAGCTACTTATTTTATGGTTAAAATGGAAGAAATAAGAATACATTCACAAAAATAAGCATTTAAATTCAATACTATCGCAAATACTTTTTTACAGCATTTTATCACCCCTTGGGGTTAAACGCATACATTAATTAAGCTAATCAAATAGGGATGACCTGCTTCAGTAGCCGCGTGGTCTAAAGTGATACCATAGCAATAGACTAGATTGCTGATGACAGGGAGGTCGGGTTTTGAATCCCGGTTGGATGCACTGAGCTTTATACAAAATGTTTTTCCATTTTCCCTACATATAAATGTGGGTACATTTACTCTAAATTATACCTTCCTAATCTCTAAAACATTAAAGTAAATTAGTAAATGGCGTATAGCCCGAACGGATAGTAAGAAGCAGTGCTAAGAATTTTAATAAAAAGAATTAGCGTGATATTAAATTAGTGTAAAGTTCAAACGGGAAGTAGGACGTCATAGAGAAAAAAAAAGAAACTATACGTACTCTTGCGTCGTGTTAAATAGGTTGAGATCCAAGCAACTTGAGATGATAAATATTATTTAGTCCCAAGTGAGAATTGGGGCAAAATCTTTGAGGTTTCTGTTTAAATATTATCTTTGTGATCCAGGGGTAAATTTGATGGGTGTGTTTACAAATCAGCATTTCCTCTCTTCGTGTGTACATTGGAGTACAGCGTCTAACAGAAGATATACAATCTTGTAGCGTCAGTAGAACGGGACGCAGACATGGGACTTGAATTTTATGCATTAAATACTATATTAGCCTATATTAGTATTAACTATAAATAAAGTATAGTATTCCATTTATTTAAAAATTTAATAATAACAATCTTATAGATATAATAATAGCTATATCAATAAAAGGTTAATGTACTTATTAGAAAGTATTATTGAATAAATTAGCGTTATAAAATAGATACAAAAATATAATTTAGCGATAAACTAGTTTAAGAACTCTTAAATTAAGGTGGGGCTTAGAGAACGCGAAATAGGGTCCATGTTTTTGTATTTTTAAAGAAAAGCTTTTTTTGGTCAAAATAAATTAAATATTGCTTAAATTACTAACATAGAGTTTAGTTTTCTTGACATGGTGATATCAACAGTTGTTGAATATCTGTCAAAAGTGTCCTGGAATTTAATGACAACTTTTCTCTTCATTTAAAAAGTATCTCATTTAATGCTGCTATGCTTTTGGCAGATATTCAACAGCTGTTGATATCAGATGAATCTTGACGTTTCATGAACCCCTAATCCAAAAGGTGGTTTTTGACTTTCCGTCTGTCTGTCTGTCTGTCTGTCTGTCTGTACCTCCAACTAGTCCCTAAACTATTTTACCGATTGGGCTAAAACTTGGTATCTAGGGTTTTCATAGGGTTGCCCCGAGGGGTTTTTGGAATTGGATATCTAACCCTAAAATTGAGGGTAGCTTACTGAAGGGAATAAAGATAAAAAGGTGGATTTTTTCAAAATCGGCTCAAACGATTTTGATTAAATTTCATTTCTAAATATTCCAAACAAAATGGATTCTCTCACTATCACGGCAAAATGACTTCAATGGCACCAGTCATTTGCGTAAATTATCTTTTTTTATATATAATATCTCCTTCACTATTTGAGATATAAAATTACTTATCGTTACAAATATGTAGGTCTCTTTATAATACAAATATTTTATAAGAAACATATTTTTATAAAACCAATAACTTTCAAGCTATGTGTAGATATTATATTTTTTAACTTTTCGAACACAAAAGGTAAAAAAAGTATTGCGACCGCAAAATAAAATCTAACCTGAAATGTTGATGGATGTCGACGTCTCAATAACCCCCAAACCCTAAAAAGTGGTCTTTGCAATGATAGCTGTCAGTGTGTCTGTTTAAACTTAAACTTAAAATTAATAGTAATTTAAGGGCAAAAAGAGAAAAAATCTATTTTCTCAAAATCTACTCTAAATATTTTGATTAAAATTCGTGTTTAGGTGTTGATTAAGATTATAAATAAACTCGATATTTTAATTTTCCCATGAAAATGAATTTTAGGGTATTTTACAGAAGAAGAAACTTCCGTATCTCCACAACTATTTGAGATATTAAATAACTTACCATTGCAAAATTGTAGTACTATTAAAAATAAACAACTTTTATAAGAAATATATTTTTGTAAATCCAACAGTTTCTGATTTATTGGAAAATATATCAATACAATATTGTGAGCTTTAGTTGTAAAGAGATACTAAAGTTTTAACGCAATAATTCTCCAATGCCATAGAGTAATTATATATAAGTAAGTCTCTAAAAGTTTATGTTATTTTTCCTTAAACCTCTTATTAGAAATGTTTGTGCAGCAATGGTCTATATACATTTTAGACTCAATCGTCTATATTTATAAATGAGTAATTTAATAACAATGTGATGGAATGTAGATTTGCAACACCCAATAAAATGTCGAAAATTTTAACTGGAAATTGAAATTCTAATACGAAGTGCTGACCCTTGTGGATCCAACATTGATCTTTTTTTATCGGTCCAAACATACAAATGAGGACATTAATTCTTTAAAAACAAAATTATAAAATTTAAAACCGTGACTAAAAAAATATTATATAAGTGCAGTTTATGCTTGGGTTTGCTACTGTATATTATTTCGTTTGTCATATATTACGAGCATTGAGTAAATATCTCAATTTTCAAACAATAGAGCGAGAAAGTCCATGCGGAGTTCCATAGCATTTATTCTATTTTGGCCAAAAAAGTTTTTTCTATAAAATCTGAAAAATCATTGGCCTTTTTTCGCGTTCCCTACATCCTCGCTTTAAGACAAAGCTACAAATATTATAGATAAACTAAACCAATAAGTGTACTAACATACTTTTATTATTGGTACCTTGTTATCCTACCCATCAGGTACGCCATAACCTAAAAGTTTGAATCTTGATTTCAACCTTGTCCACTGAATAAATATATTTTTTAATAAGTCCCACCGATGCAGTAACAAATTATAATAAGGTTTTCACATAAAACCCTAGTTTCATAGTTAAGTATACGTGAATAATTGATTTTGTCACTCGATAAAATATATATTAATAGACTTAAAGGATTTCAACACCTTTATATTTAACACAAAATAGGACTTAAGGATTTATTCCATTTCCTTAAAGTGTCATAGTATGATTAAATATTTATGTGTGTGTGTGTGTGTATTTGTGTGTAACGTAAGTATGTATGTAATGTATATTTATTTTAGAAATGGGTGAGTCCCATATTTCTCTAATACATATTTTAAATTTTAGTCTCGAATACAAATTCGTATCCTATAATCTTTAAATCCTTACAGTTTTACTTAGAGTACAATTTGTTTTTAAATAATTTAATAGAAGTTGTTGATGGTTTGGTGCCACTGACAAAATACTAGCTTGTCTAACTTTTTTTTTATCAAATTATTTATATTAATACAATTTTGTAATTTGTTATTCTTCCAACTAAATAAGTCTATATAAATCCCTATGTAAATTGATTAAAATTGTTAATTTATATCAAGGTCTTCCTAATTGTATTAGAGATACATTTTGGAAAATATTTTAAGAATCTCGAATTTCTCAAATATCATTGGATTTTTGGTATCGAAAATTCCAGCGTTCCATCTCTAATATATATGTATATTCCCACTTAAGTATATACAAGAGTACGATTTTATTTATTACCTCTGCTTTTCACGTAGCTGGGAACATGACAAAGGTTATAAATTTGGTGCCAATATGATTTATCTGGCATGTAAAACCAAATAGCAAGCTCAATATGGACGACTTGACACCGGGTCATAAAGTACTGAGGAAGATAGAACGAACGAAAACAACCGTTAGCTTTAATACTACGTTTAGAGGATGAGAAAGATAGACAAATAGTCCGCACCAAGGAACACATTGTGTGTGATCCGCCCTATAACGGCGCTCGGTATTTCTTAACGCTTACTTCCCCTCCTGCGTCTTTGTCAATAGTTTCAGCTATGGATCAATATTAACGAAGACACGTAGCGTAGATACGTTTGTACGCCACCTTAACTCACTAGGTAGCATGTCTATCTATTGAGCCACAAGTCCCGTGTTCAATTTATGGCGTGACCAAAATATTTATAATTGGTGAAATATGGGTTTCAACTTTCAAAGTGACGAAATTAACGGCTGGGGGCTGGCTGTTGTGCCTGTTATAGATTTAAGTTAGTTTATAAATCGTGTGTTGATATAATTAGTCGGCTCAAATGAATTAAATTAAAATTTGATTCGATAACTTTTAATTGAATTTGATGCTTACTTTGTTAGTTCAGGTTTGTATTAGCAAACGTCTTATGAACTAACATAACAATTAATTGGTTACCTAGCGGTTTAGGGGTAAAGTGTCGGACTTCTGTGCTGGGGTCCGGGGTTCAACCCTCTGTCCCGGCACAGATTTATCTGATTGCCAAACCCTTCCTTCACCTCTGACAAGACGTGTATTAATAACAGCTTGTGAGTGTGTGGAATGCCAGGCCTCCACCGTGGTTCGGATCCTACGTTAGGCTGTAAGTCCTCCATTTCATCTCACTATCACCCTACCGTTACACATGAGCGTGAGTGCGTATAACCCAAACGGGTAGTAAGATGCGGTGCTAATAATAACAACATAACAAATACCACACTTCCAATATAATCATCGAATATTTTACCATCCGAGCCTTTAAGCTAATTTAAAAACGATTGTGCTTCTGATAAATACCGTATTGCTGATTATCTCACGCGTTAATTACAGTGTTTGCCTTAAAACAAAGACTGGCGAATGACACTGTGCATAGGATACAACCTGGGTTGATCAGTGGTATATCAAGAAGCTGTAAGTAAAAGGTCCTGGTTTCAGTTAACATATCAAGGAGTATTTATTAAATTTTATTTAAATGAATAACATTAAATAGGAAATAGGAGAACATATTATTACTAGAGGATCGTTTCAGCAATGTTTTAAGATCATCGCGCTAAAATGTATTCAAAATTTTGTATTGTGAACATTTTCTATATATAATGAGATCTCCCTTGACTTTCTAGTTAAAGGTTTATTCGTCAAAGGTTAGCAACCTTCCATAGTTTGACTGAATTTTATTCAAAACGTATATTTTTTCCCCTTCAAACCACGATGAAAACTTTAAAACGACTCCTCTTCCAGCTCTCTATATCTATCTAAACTAACATTTTTGTGGGGTGGAGGGTGGGGGACAATCTTTTAAATTTATTAGAAAATTAAATAAACCCAAGAGATAATTTTAATTTACTGTATATATACAAAACAAATCAAGGCTTCCAAGGTGATGTAAACAAAGAAGGATTGTTAAGAGTCATTGCACACATTAGAAAATATGGATGTTATTTAGGAAAATTGGGCTTTCATTTGAATGTTCTATTTCTGACATCTTGGATTCCTAACCATCAAAACTAGTGGTCATTTGTCAATATTTATTAAGCCATTTCCTCGTAATTTCTATCACCGGAAACCAATTTATCAAATTTTATATACATACTATGATGTGCAAAATCTATTAAACAACAAAGTTACCTCGATGACGTAGTTAGCTAACGCGCTAGTTCCATCTTGAGATAAACAGCTGAGGACGGGGATATCGAGGTTCGAATCTCACTCGTGTGGACTGGGGATATTTTTTTCATAAATTGTTTTTCCACTCTCCCTCCACGCAAATGCGGGTTCACTCTCTCTATTTTCAACCTAGCCAATTCCTAACCCATTAGCTTAATTAGTACTTCATCTTATAACCCTAATAGGTAGTAAGACGCAGTGCTGAGTATTATTATTACTATTAAACAGCAAAACTGCTACTCTAATATAATTTGCAGCGGTATTAATGTAGTATGGACTAGCCTTAAGGGAGAACTGATTAGAGAAAATGATCACTTAAAAAAACACTTATACGTATAAAATAAATGATGTAAACTATGGAGTTTCAATCTTACGCTTGATTTATATCTATCTCAAAATAAGAAAAGTCCGGGTATTAAAACACTATGAGTGTGAACAATTTTTGTTTTTTTAACTTCCAAACTAAACTATGTGATACATTATATAAATAGTTGTAATAAAAAGAAGAAATTTTTCTTTTTTTTCTTTTTCCTTCTAGCTAGGTGATTGAAGAACCCTTGTACGGATTTTCGGGCAGGACTTCAATAAAGTGTCTTGTATCCTTTTTTTTTTGCTTCTCAATCCTTACCTCCGTATAACGGACATCAATTGTGAGAAAAGAATTGAGTTCGAGAAGGAGGGGGTGAAGGAAAGGGTGGAGGAGTGTGTGTGTGTGTGTGTGTGTGTGTGTGTGTGAGTGGGTGGGTGGGGCTACACCCCATCACGCCAACTCCCACCCCTCCCTTCATCCTCTCACACATCCCCGGCAAATCCTCCGTCCACTTAACGCGTTCACGTCCTGTACCGTTGAGAGAGGAACCAAAGGGGGGAGGGGGGTATGGGGCAAGTTATAGATGAGGGTCGGCAGACCGACGAAGCCGCACCCACTATTTATCTCACCCCTTCTCTTACAGCCTCACCCACTCCTTCACTTCAACCCTTAGTAACTGCCCACTTCTATAGACACACACATACACATAAACACACACACACACACGCATGTTTGTGCGTGAAGTCGGAATAGTTTCTTTCCGTGACTCTCTACACATTGATAGTTGGTATGTGAACCTACATTTCTGCGCCGAATTTTTATATTCACTCTCAACTCATTCACCGCATCTTACTACCCATTCGAATTAGAGGCGTATGTACTAAGTACACTAATGTGTTACGGATTAGGAAGGTTACATTTTTAGGAAGTGTGCCCGCATTTGCGTGGAGGGAAAGTAGTAAACCATTTAGGGAAATCCACCCTTGATACACCCAACCAGGATCAAACCATGATCTCCCCGTCATCGATAGTATATTCGATTATGAGAGTAGCCCCTCAGCCCATGCGGCCATCAAATTGGGTAAAATCAATAGTTAATTTGCTACTAATATCAAAGGTAATACGGACAAAGGTGTCAGTATCATCTTGTTTGGTTTCTTGATTTTGGGGGAGGGGGAGCGCAGGAGGAAGGAGGGGCTGGAACCCCAGGCGGGTGTGATATTTTTTTAAATAATAGTTCTCCTTTCTCTTTCCATTTCCTCTTATTTACTAAACCTATCCCTAAAAAATAAAAATAAGAGGATATCACAGTGGTGTGTCGTGTCGTTGAGTGTTGCCAGGGTAAGCAGATCTTTTTTAAACTGTACCTGTGATGTGATGAGACCAATTCATTGCGAGCTTAAAATTCCTACTCACTCTGCTGAACCTGGCAAAACTCTTACGACACGGCAAGTCCCAGACGGTTATTAAGACGCGGAGCATGTTTTTAAAATAAATCATTGGAATATTTGGAAGATTAAAAACCGTCCTTTTCCCTAGTCTAGAAAGTCAACTTGGAAGAGAATCTCCGTTGTATTTGACAGTTTTCAGCGGACATGCTATGGAAGAGGTCGCACTCTTGACCCTTCCATCCCCTCCTAGCCCTTCCTCCTCAGTGTATGACAGCTCTGAAGTCTCCACTTGACTCGTAAGTCAGACGAGCACTCGAACCGAGATTCTTCGAGCCCTCCAACCTCGCGAATAGTCGATGGGAATCGATACCGGTAGGGCTAGGTGTGTTTGCTCATGACCCTGTGCTCCCAGACTCTATACTCCCTGTCCGGAATATCTGGGTGTAATTCATACGTCCCCCTTTAAAATACATCCTCGTCCTGTTCTTTTAGATGTGTTTATCTAAATCCCTATTATGAATAGCCAAACACAATGACACTGATGTGCATTAACTAATTAAGAGTGTCTGACCATTTTTTTTTAAATACCGCAAGTAACTTCCCTTCCAGTTTGTGTTATTATTATTATTATTATTATTATTATTATTATTATTATTATTATTATTATTAGCACCACGTCTTACTATACGTTCGGGTTATACGCACTTACGCTAATGTGTAATGGTAGGGTGATTGTGAAATGAAATGGAGGACCTACAGTTTAACGTGGAATCCGAACCACGGTGGAGGCCTGGAATTCCACACATTCACAAGATGTCTTGTCAGAGGTGAAGGAAGGGTTCGGTAATCAGATAAATCTGTGCCGGGACCGAGGATTGAACCCAGGCCGTCCACACAGAAGTGTGACACCTTACCCCTAGACCGCCAGGTCACCAATAAATACTACTAATTACGATAATGTGTTAGGAATGAGGGAGGATGGATTTACAGGAAGCGTTAATGAATATTCATGGAGGTAGAGCGGAAAAACATTTTAAGTAGACAAGGTATGTTGGACCAGTGGCCCGCAGAACTTTTGATAAATCAATTTAAGAGCGTGCATCACATGCCAATAAATTCTGTGAGACAGTCGGTCAGAAATAGTAAATTTACACGAACACTATTGGACGTGGATAAGTTCTGATTAAACATTAATGGCGATAAAGAGTTGATAGAGGGCCTTTCAACTTAACATTATTGAATTATTAAATTATATTTGGATAAAAACTGCATTTAAAAATCTTTTAAAAGCATTTAAACAGCTAATTATTGTGCACAAATCTTCATTCTGTCTTAATAGGGACATATATAGCTAATAACAAGAAACTTTGTTGCTTTGTCCCCCATCGTCAGCGTGGACAATTTCGAGTAATCATTCAAATACGAATACACTGCACACATTTCTGGCATATCGCGTTGTGGGTATTTTCTGTTCCTCTTTACTCCCATACCTCGCACGCACGCGCGCACACACACACACACACACACACACACAGATGCGATCTAGGAGCTGAGTTGGTTCTGCTATGATAAATGCTCTTAATATGCAGCCCAATTTATCTCTGTATCAAGGTTTTTAAAATATACAATTTGGAATCTCGACATTTGAAAGTTGAAAAATATTTAGAGATATCTAGGAAGTGAGGTTGATTATATCCTATTTTTACTCTTTACACATAAAATGATATCAATTCTCAAAAATTGTTTAGCATGCACATTAAATTGTGTAAATTTTGGAAGCACGTGTGTGAACAGTTACTTTATTCTTATGAAAAGTAAAAGCATTCAAGATATCAAGGCTTACAAACATGAAATCCTTTCATAATAATTGATGATAAATTCAACACAAAATTTAATGTTTAACACTTATACTCGTAATGTATATAAAAGTTTAAAATTTCTGAAAAAAATAATAAAAATAAACTAGTTCTTAAGTTTCTTTTGAGAAATAAGGGTTTAAAGTAAAATATTAATTTTTTACTTAAGGATGGTGCCAATATTGAATTTTGTGAAATGTCATTCACCACAACTTATCTCAATCCAGTATTTTCCAGTTTTTATTCTTACCTTTTTACCAAACGAGTTTGAAATGCCTGTCTTAGACCATTCACCATTGAAAATTATGTTTGACATCTTAATTGAGTGAGTAGAGCGTCCTTGTACTAAACAAAAGTCACCCGCATTGATGGCCACGTGGTCTATACGTCAGGCTCATTTAATCTCTTTTCACGGTTACATCAAAGTTAGGGTTCGATTCCTAGCTGGCTGTACTGGGTTTTTTCTACCCTAAGAATTTTATTGTTTTATCTGAAAGCAAGTGTGGGACATTTCTTTCAAATCTCACCTTATTCATTTCCATCCCACTAACGTAATTAAAATGAGAATAGCCCAAATATATACTAAAAAGCAGTGGGTATAAAAGAGCTAGGGGAGTCGTGTTTGATTACAGGCAAGACCAAATATTAATAGCTAGATTTTAATTTGAGAGAAATTAGTATTTTACACCTGCACAGTGATGAAGTTATGACAAAGACTCTGGTTGCCGAGTTTGTTCTATAATTGAGTTTAACAGAAATAATCTTTCAGATTATTCGTAGCCTAAATATAGGCCTACTAATTTTCTCGGTGGCCACATGGTATAAGACGTCACTCTTTGGCAATAGACGAGGAGATCGGAGCTCGAATCCCGGTTAAGTCTACTGAAGGTATTTTTTCCTTAAATGATTTTCCTCACTACTTTTACACAAATGTGGGTACACCTCATCTAAATTTGACCTTCCTCATCCTTAGCTAATTAACGGCAACATAAGTATATAAACTGAACGAATGATAACATTTTTTTTTCCAAACTGCATTAAAATGAGGCAGAAAAGAGCTTTAAAAATAGCTCATGTTATTTTGCTATATTTTCACATTGCTTAGTTTTAAATATTGGAATATATTTTACTCGAAAATGTCTTGTGTTATTTAATTATTACCAAGTAACTTTATAGAGTAATAAACTTAGTGGTACTTAATACAAACACATGTGTATACGTGCACACACTCACTCTCTCTTTCTTACACACACAGAACTTAGTTAATTGAAACCTTCAGAGAAATGGTAGTTTAGAGATCGTATAGAATGAAGGTAAAATATAATTACAGGGTGGTGAATTTGTGAGGGAGCTGGCGGAAATTACAAGATCGTCAGCTACCGTACGGGTACTTCAAGAGGAACACCTGTTTTCATCTCGTACGACTATAACAGTGCCTCTTATTTGGCGATTTCCGACGTTGTGAGAGCTAACACCACTGCCTACTTAGGGTGAAATGGAAGCTCTTTTGCGAATTGAGTTGCATCTCAAATTGACAAACCTAAGCACTCAAAGCACTATCAAACTTAGACACATATTTAAAAGATATAAATGAAGAGAAGAAAATCATCAATTTATCCTGAGAAGATTCCTATTTATCTGCTGTTAAAACTTTCCCTCGTTTTTTTGACGAGTTTACACACTCTACTATTTGCGCCTGGACAGAATTAACTTACATTTCAAAATTATGTTTTTCTTGTTTCTTAACATAAATACACATATTATTCCATAGACCTATAAAGTCTATATCCTTGAAGGAAAATCCCTAGAGGCCATTTTCGGGAGGAAACTGAATAACCTTAAGTTGTAAACAATTTAAATAGAATAAGTATAAAAAAAAAGTAATATGACGTAAATTAGTAAGCATTGTAAATACTCTCTTGACTCGTTGTTATTTCACTGGTAGACATCATTCATGTATTATGTTTACAAGGGCTATCAAAATATAAACGCCGATTTTTTTAAAGTATAATTTTCAACATTTTATAAAATACACATTCTCTTGAAACCAAAATTGATATTTTACTATTTTATTACCCACCTGAGTGTTCGAATGGTCTAAGACGTCATTCTCGTATTCTGATAACAGGTAGATCGGGGTTTGAATCCTTATCAGGTCTACTAAGGGGGGGACTTTGCTAAAATGATGTCCAGCTCTGCTTCCACGCAAATACATGTAGATTAGCTTTAGAATGCATGCTTCCTTCCTCATCCCTACCTCATTAGATAAACTTATAATGTATGCATATAACTTGAACGGGTATTATGACTAGGGGATAAAAAAAAACTAAGCTAGTAGTTTTTATAGGTATTGATACTATCAATCAAAAGTTACAGCTGCATACCACACGACTAGATGTATGAATGGATGATATTAGATATAGTAATTTTTATAGCGAGTAGATAACGTCTCTTCCTGTGGAAATTTGACTGTAGTAGGTCTATACTCTAGAGAATATATTGGCTATCTGTGACTTGAACCATAACCCAGAAGTTCTCATACCTTTTTTGATCAAAAGAGCCCTTGTAGCAGAAAAAACAAACATCCTGGAGCACTTATATAAATATTTTCACTAGCATTATGATCATTCAATAACGACAGTTATGTTTTACAATAATGAAAGAATAAAACAAATGTAAAATATCATATGCTCTAGGTGCGTCTTTGGCAAATGTATTTAATTCAAATTTGAAACAAAAAATTAGCAATTTTATTTACTGATGCTATTTTATCGTGTGAAAAACAAATAAAGACTATTTTAAACTGTGTCCCGCAGCCTGAGATAGCTGGCGGAGCTCTAGAATTCCACTGAGCACAGTTTGAGAGACGCTACCATAGTGAATTCACTGCTTTGTAAAACATATATTTGTCAGTAACAACATTAATTTTAGTTAAGACTCGCTTTGGTGGTCGCATGGTCTAAAGCGTCACTCTTGAAGTAAACTAGACTTCCGATGACGGGGAGATCAAGGTTAGAATCTCAGTCGGGTGTATTCAGGATGGTTTTTACAAAATGGTTTTACACTCCACGCAAATTCTTGTACCCTTCTTCTACATTTATCCCTAAAACTATTTATTCTATGTAGTCATAAGCGTATAACCTAAACTGGTAGTAAGACACGATGCTAAAAAACCCAAATACGATTGATTTGTATCGCTGAGAGGTTTAATCGCCAAGAGTGTTCGGGTGTGTCAACACGATTGTATATGGACTACTAAGACCTTGTTGATACTGTTAATAAACATATTGAAGAACAATTAATAAAATCTTTAGTGAGGCTAAATCTTCCAATTTAGCTTGGGAAGAGGTCTACATTGAAATAAAGTGTAATGACCGTAAATATCCAAATGCATTTAACAACCTCTACTTAACCCATTAATGTCGTGTATATGGCTAGATTATTTCGTGAAAATAATAAACGTGGATAGTACTCATTAATAGAGCACATAGCAATTTGCTTACTTACATATAAATACTTTATGATTATCTATACAAACACATAAACGGCCTTGGTGATCTAGTGGTCGGATTCCGACCTAATTTTTAATTTCCGGCGCTTCCATATTTTCTGTGAAGCGGTGGCTCTAGAACAGGGTTGGACTAAGCCTCGGGAAGAAAAAGGAAGGATTTACTTGAATGGAGAAGTAATGGCTCCTTTATAGAAAACTAAGATGAACCACCCCACTCTCACTCTATTTAGTTACAGCCACAATATACTATAAAAAGAGGAGGGTGATATCTAATTATATGAAAAAGTAAAATATTTGCAAGTTCAAAGAAATATTTAAATTATTTATTCAAAGTAACAAACAGTGTAAAAACAACAAGTTGCATGGCCTTACAGGTCTTACTGAAGTGGGTTGAAAAACAAATTAATCTTAGCAATTTATTACATGCGCAATACGTTTCGAATTTTTAAGGAATATAATTATATAATATTAACTTTTCTAGAAGAGACCAATGAAATAAACAAGATAGTTGATATTATTTAAAGAATCTTTTCCAAATTATATACAAGCTTCTAGTTCCCCAATTTGAATTATTATCAAATAAAACCAAAATGATCGAAAGTTTAAATTACTAAATTATTACAACGATTGCAAAGAGCTTAATGAGCGTCTTTTAAATGGTTCACAATGCGTCAGATTCACACCAGTGAATCTAGACTAAAGAGCTTTAAATTTATGGAATAAATTAAAATGTAAATATTGCACCATATATTTACTTAAAGCACAAAGGTTTGACTTCCCTACTAAACTCAAACCTTCGTGGGACCATTACCCTCGTCACTTTTAAAGAATTAAACAATATTCCCACATTTAAATATTTAATATAAAAAATATAAAAAGTTACGTTGGAGAACTAGTAATTTTGCCAAAATGAATCTGCAAATATTAAAGACAAAACCATATTAATCAACAAAAATAAGTTACTTTACATCTGCTTCAAAGCAAAGACGTCCACAAAACAACCAACAAAAGAAACAGTATCAATTTAAAGAATTAAAATTACTTATAACCACAAAAATGTAATTTTTAACCTAAATATTGCAAGACATAAAAATAATCAAATAATTTGGCTAACTATTTAAACCAAGGAAAAAAAAAACAAGCACCCAAGTGGCAACAGGAAACATTAAAGTGCTCCATAACAGAATTTACGTTTTGAAAATAAGTTTTTAGCAAAACATTACCGATGCCTACACTGACAGATTTCCATAGCAAACTAAACCAAAGTATTCAAGAAAATCAAACCCATTGCAGCAATTCATAGTTTATAGATTTAAACAAAGATATTATTATAAGCAATCCTGGCTAGGTAAAGTCCTAGTCCTGAACATGATTTCTCGTGTAAGTGGCGAATGTCATAGTCTTCTATATTGTCTGTGGTCCCTCGTTATATAGGTCTAGTTGCAAGGTGGGAAGGTGAGAGTTTTCCTTAGCTATTGCGTCACACACTAACATCAGGTTGAAATACATTTTTTTCGTCACTTAGGCCAGTTTCTTGTTGTCTTGATCATCAGCCGCTGCATTCGACTAGTTCCCAAAACACGAACTCCAAGAAACAAGGCGAGCAGTAGTTGAGCTATGCTTGTTTGGTCACGTACGCCATCCAGGTGTCCATGAATGTGAGTGGTCTTCTAATAGTACAGCAAGGGCCAATCAGTGCATGGCTGGCTTTCTCCGTTGGAACATCAGGGTGCTTTACCATTTGTAGCGTGTTTTGGACTTCTCTCCATTCTAGCATTCGTGGTGAGCAGGCTGGACTTGCAAGTTGTTCTACCCCAGGCAGATATACTTGTGAGTAGAGACCTATATTTAACATAGTAAGATCGTGATGTTTAATAATGCAGGATATCTATTTGTATAAGTTTATTTGGGGTAGTATTTTAAAAGCTGGCTGGTCCTATTGGTATTTCTATTGCAGTATGTCTATGAATATTAGCTTGTTTAGGAGTGGGTAGTAACATTGTCATATTAGCAGTCCACGCTAATGTTAGGTTGTCATGTAGTCAGTTAAACTATATCTCCACAGAAGCTGGCACTATCTTCGCAATCAAACAGAAGCCACTAGGTCACTGTAGTTTGATAACGGGCTAATGCCATGGAGTTTTTTGGACTAACAAATTAATACTATTAATTGATTAATACGCAATTAAAACATTAAAATAAATTAATTTTAATAAAATAAAAACTTAACTTGTCTGAGTCACGGGATATCGGTCGCCCATTTTGTCACAACTGAACTAAAAATATCAACCTTACAAAATTATATATAAATTACGTCATTTTTAAAACAAGCAATTAGTTATGCATATATTCTTATGTAACTAAGCCGGATAGCGTAACTTAACCTTCCAAGCTCGTATTAATCAAAATTTCGATTAATATTAATAAAATAAACAGTTAAGGATCTCAAAAAATGATATATTTTTATTACGTCAGAGATGTTTAGTTAATAGCAAGAAAACCGACCCTAGTTCTTAAAACTGCCCAAGGCACACACAAAATGAAATTAAGGATTTCTTAGAAGGAATTACTTATGTTTGCTTGTCTAAGCTTCTTGTTAGGGGAGAAAAATATGGAAAAAAGGAAAAAAAATATATTCAAAAGGAAAGGCGTAAAATAATAAAAAGAATCGAAGGAATGCAAAGCTAGCTCTATTTCTTCTTATTCTACTACTTCTTCTTCCAAAAACACTCCTGAAGCGAAAAGAGAAGTTGAAGAAAAATAGCGTCTAAGATCGGGTTATGTATAGCTGCGGAAGATGCCCCGAAACCAGTTGTACCGTGAGAAATATTGAGCTATAAACAAAGCGTCGAATATAAACGCAGATATGAATGTATAGGGATATTTACACCGTTGACAAATCGTGGCAGTATTTTAAACGTTGATCCATTCCTTCGAGATCCGATATTTCATCTCCCGCACCCCACGATGCTAACTTATTTTTTACTGACGCATAAACAAAACGCGTCTATACGAAGTCGATTGGTTTATGACAATACCTGCGTGTGCACCAAATGGAGAGAGTGTGTGGATTTAAATTGAATTTATTTTGATATATAATACCTCTCAGAAAACAAAATAATAAAATACAAACACATTAAACCATATTTTGAAAAATATTCAATCTTATATTTATTTATATAGGGTATTTAACGTTCACTTTCTAAACTTACTGTTTAAACCAGCTCCCCTCTTATTAACTAAATTAAATATAGAAAAGATACAACAAATATCCCTGATCGTTAATTTATCAATGTGCAAGGGGAAACCCACATTTCAACCACAATACATTTAACGGCCCTGCTGAGTATCGGCCCTGAAATATCTTAATACATCCTTGTTCCCACGACCTGTTGTATGGAAAGTCGCGAACAGCTCGTGCTTTGTATATTCGCAAGTCTATAGTTCGTAGATTAACGATACTAACCATTCAAACAGTGCATGGTTTGCTCTACTCGTGTCTGTGGATGTGGCACGGTGCCCAAGCCTCCACTGGTTCGTCACCACAGATCTTTGATGTTTCAAGCATTTACCGACAGTTCACGGGAAGGTTCGAGCCGTACCAAGCCAACTCACATCTACCAGGCCCACGACGTGTGATAATGTGACCTACGAGCCGAATCCGTCCGAATACTTACCGTGGGAGCGGGCCTTAAACAGACACGCTACCTATTGAGTTAATGTGTCGGACCACTCTTAGACTATTTATTTTTCCTTTTTTTTTTTAACACTGCGTATTACCACCCGTTTGGTTTATACGCTTACTAATCACGCTAATGATTTTAGGGAGTAGGAAGGTTATATTTAGAGGAAGTGTACCCACACTTACGTGAAGAGAGAATGTAAATCATTTTGGGGAAAAAAATCCATCAGTACACTCGACTGAGGTTCGAACCTCAATCTCCCCATCATTGGGGGTATATTATAGGGAGAGTACCGCCTTAGACCATGCGGCCGCCAAAGTGAGCTCTTAAACTATTGTTTTTAGTTGCATTGCACAACACATTTGGGTTAAACACATTTGTAATTATTATGCTAACGTGTTAGGAATGAGAAGGGTTAGTATTACAGGAGATGTACCAGTAGTTTCGTGGACTTAGTGTGAAAACGTACCTGCATTTACGTGGATAGAGAGTGTTAAACAATTTAGAAAAAAACATCCTTATTAAAACCAATATCTACATCACTGGCATTTTAGTATAGCACCAAATTAACGTGTTAAACCATTAGTCCATCGATGCAGTTGTTGAGAACCATTTACAGGTATAGTCTAAGATAACTCTGATTACTCTGGCAACACTCCACGATGCGTTACTTTAAAATTGTTTTGTTTGGGAACTTAGCATACACATTACTTAAAAACTAATTTTACTTATAATTACCTCACCTAACCAGGGCTGGCTTTAAAGGGGATGAAGATGGGTGAAAAGGGATAACACCCAAAGGTATCTACAAATTTATTTATTAATAATTATGAATAAAATACAAATATTTTTAATTTCTAAGTTGTACATTACTTTCCACCCTATAACTTAAAACAAACTTTACATATTTATCTCTTGACCTACCCCTTCATTTGTCAGGGTAGCTTACGAGGGGGGTTAGTTTGCAGGCAAGGTAGTTGTGTGGGTGCGAAATAATACGTAGGTTTACGAATTTTGATTTAGTATAATTTACTAAAAGATAATAAAAAAATGTGCTGTTAGATGAAATATAAGTAAATAAAGAGACTGGACGCCCACGCTTGTTGAACTGGCTTAACTCTTGGAGACTGACTGGTGTATAACTATATCTCGGGGCCCTGGGTTTGACGGATTTCCTCTTAGTAAACACGCTACTGATGACCCGAAAATTTAGTCTAATATGGTACGGCATCGGGCAGCGTAAATGCCTGCGATATCTATGGAATTGTGACAGCCCCGATAGCAAATTAAAAGTTTTTTTATACCTTGCTATAGCCTCTTTCCTATCCAACTAGTTCAACATTGTTATGAATTGTCAGAAATCTCTTTTAACCTTTCTAATTCATTAATTCATATATGCTAAGCCATCACTTTCTAACTCGTACGTCCACTTGAATTATGTAAATCAAAACAAACATCCAGACATTGCTCAGCATTTATGACATATCTATGCTTGTATAATTTGTTCTAAGCAAATCTAGTTTATTTCGACGGAAAAAATTTCTTAGTTAAATAATATTTCGTTTCTAGTTAAATAATATCTTTAATATGGAACTTTTACCGAATTTTTTTAAAATGAATAAATGGTATGACCCAATCGCAAAAAATTCTCATATTATGATGTACTAAGCTTGAAACAAAATATTGTAAAATATATTTTCAGTGATCTAAACTTAAGGAAGTCTTTCTAAGAAAAACAAACAAATCATATTGTTAAACACAAAAACACTGTTTATTTATAAACTATAAACAAAATTGTTCATTGATTTTTGAATATTCTATATATGTTAAAAATATGTTATTTGTATACTACTATAAAATTATTTAAAACAAATAAAACGATATGATTATTTATTATGTAGTATAGTTCCCTAATATAAATTTTGAACTGAATCCTAAGTGCCATTTTATTGAAATTTCAAATTCCCTAAAATTAATTAAATTAATAAATATTATAAAAAAACGAAATTATTATTTCTTCTGTAAAATTATAGTAGTACCCAGATAACAATTTTGAAAATAATCATTGTAGCTATTTTCAATTTTTTTTAATTGCTCAAAAATCACTCATCAGTAAACTATTATAGAAAGTAGTTTTTATTAAAAACAAAAATATACAATTATATGGTATATTATAAAAAACTTATCAGATACCCATTTTGAATAAAATTGTTAAGGCCGTTTTAAAAATATTAATTATTTTGAAAAAAATCTAAACCACATGCCAGTGGCGGGAAGATCGAGGTTCGAATCTCGGTCGGGTGTACTGAGCGTGGTTTTTCCTAAACTATTTTCCACTCTCCATCCACGAAAATGCAGACTTACGCTTCCTGTTAATACAGCCTTCCTTGTCCTTATAACTATTAACTTAATTAGTACATAAGCGTATAACCCAAACGGATGGTAAGACGCGGTTCTAAAATAGTATCTATTTATTTTTGCATATAACTTAAAACAAATTCATAATCTAAATATAATCATACGACCATAAATACTTAATTTATATACGTTTATATAATATATTAACAACTAAAATATTTTAAATACATTTATTTTTTGGGAATATTAGTAAAATTACTTTTAGGTGGTATAACAAAATATTTAAAATGAATTAATCTAGTAAAAATTAATTTTTCTTTAATTTCACTATCTTTAAGTTCAAGCCTTGAATAGGCCTACATGAGTTTATTATTTTAAAACAGTTTTGATACTTCCCATAAAATATATCAGTCTTTTCTTCACGAACAGTTTGTATGTTAAACAAACCTATAAAAAGTAAATATAATATTAACCTCTCTTATATAAAAAAAATGTATTTCATGTTTTTCAATTTCTAGTAATAGTAAGCCATTTGGTCTTAAATGCATTACTGCACTTAGCTAGGTATGGGCTAATTTCCTTTGCTTGATCTTCTCCTTTACCCCTCTCGGCCTTAAAAAAAAACCCTTAGCTCTCCCCTTACAACTTTTCCTCTTTAGCTTACAAATGGCGCATCGTCTCTTAGCCTAAATTGTGATCTCTGAGATTACTTTTTTTTTCCCCCAGCACTTTCCCCCACTCCTCTCCACCGATTTCTGTTTCTTTTGGATGGCAAGGAAATATCTTCATCAAGTTGATAGTTCAACCCCATCTCTTTAAAACATTTTCCCTTTCCGACAAAATGGATATCTAGAGCAGAAGAGAATCATTCTCTCTCGTTTCAAACAAACAGCAGGATAATAACTTATGTACTAAATCATCAAACTTGGGATTATTAAAATATGGATTGGTACTTACTCTGTGCTGTTTAATTTAATAAATATTTGTATATAATTTATTGCCCATCTTGGTGGACACGTTGACCTTGCCAGGCTTGTCTAGTCTCATTTTATGGTGATGGGAGAGATCAAAGTTTGAATCCTATTTGAGGTTAATTTTTTTTTTTTTACTAAATGGTTTCCTACTCCTCTTCCTTGCAAATATGGGTACATTTATTTTAAAGTTTAGTTTTCTCATTCATATACAAACAACGTATTTAAAACATGTATAACCCAAACGGATAGTTATACCATTAAAAAATGGAAATATTAAATATTGTTATTTTTTAAAATACATTACCTTTTTTTTAGTATGCTTTAATACAACTAGGCAGCGTAAAAGCTCCCGATAAAACAAATGAGAATATGAGCAGCTTCACACGAGTAATAAAAGGAATAATAGAGTAGCCAAACCACGAACAGTTTAAATTATCATTTGGTGAAAGTATTTATTTAGTTTCAAATTGTGAATTTTCAAAAGTAGATAAAGGAACCTTTTTTATCAGTCCGTAGATCCGTTAATTACTAATAAAAAGGCTCTGATTAAATAGGGTAATATATTATAGCTCATTAAACTATCCACTTTAGTTAAGTAAATAACCAGCCCCGTGGTGTAGTCACTGCACCTGCCACAAGTCTTGGGGACCTGGATTCGACTCCCGGTTGGTAGCTTGGATTGTTCCCCCCCCTCCCCAGAAGGGGAATTATACCAACGGTCACCAGGGCTTGGTTAATTAAGTTTAAGCCACATTTAAATAATTCCACTGGTTTCACAACCTCATATTCACCATCACCATCACTATCACCTCATCTCATCGGGAGGGACTTGGAAACAGCCTTTACGGAAAGAATGTACGATTAGTACATCCGGTTGTCCCCTGGGCAACAAACAGTACATTAGTACTGGGTAATTTTTCCACTACTGGGCTACGATATATGTAGGCCAGATGCGCAATTGTATTATTGTTTAGTTACCCTAAATGCTAAAACTTAATGAACACAATTTGTTTCTTTGATCTTAGGGTCTATTTGGGCCCCCTCGTTATAGTTGTATATTTTTTACCTCTTTAGTTTGGTCATTCTTTGGGTCACAATTTTCAATAGCTGTCCTGTTTAAGGCACCCGTATTAATGATGGAAACATTATATTTATAATGATGCTTATAAATGGGTAAAAACACGTTAAAATTAGTTTATATTTTATTTGATACAGCGAGTAATATTTAAATATACATATTTTTAAATTTAAATTTAAATCTACTTGCAGTTTTACCAGTGTAATCAGAAACAACTGTGCTTAGAGGCATTTAAACATATTTCACCACTGGAATTTCCCAGATTGTGACTTCTAAGGAAAGTGGAATTTCGCAGAAGAAACGTAATTACAGTGCCGGTCATTAAATATAATTTACTTTGAGCTCATTAAGCTAGGCGCCATATTGGGGTAGTACGCAAAGTTAATTAAGAACTACATAGTGTAGAAGAAATAATTTTTTTTTAAATTATCCTTTTACATTAGTATCACGGAAAGTATATCCAAAGAGAAATGAATATAAAAATGCCTAAGGTCAAATCATGTTATATTATAAAATTGTATGAATTTAAATTATATTTATTATTCAAACTAGCAATGTAGCAATTAACTTCAGTCTGTACAGTTATATATTATGCATTTAAATTTCCGCAACAAATATAAATTTATTAAATCTATGAAGTGTTGTACTTTTACATATAGGTTACTATTTATTCATAATTTCGACATACAATATTGAAATTAAGTTGATATATTCAATTCAAATTTATAAAATAAATCAATAATGACCAAAATAATATGTTTGATTTGTTTTTTAATTAAGGTTTTTAAAAAAAAGACAGCTAATATTAATTTTTAGCCATTTTAAATATATAGGTATGTGTGTTTTATGTGTAGTTAAAGAAATTATTTTTAAAAGCGTGACATGTCGGCAGGAAAAAATAGATTCAATATAATGAAATTGACTCGCTTTGGTGGCCACGTTGTATAAGGTGCTACACTCGCAATAGATTATACTGACAAATACGGGGATATCAGTGCTCGATTCCGTTCGGGTGTACTGATGACGGTTTATCCTAAATGGGTTTTCACTCTCTCACTACGCAAATCTGGTTACACTTCCTCTAAATTCAACCTTCCAAGTACATTAGGGCAAAAATTACATATGAATATTAACCTAACGGGTAGTAAGATCTGGTTCTAATCTACATATAGTAAAAAACGCAATCACCAAAAATGATGACATTAGAAAAGTAGTCATATTTTAAAATATTTGGTTTATTGAAATATTATATTATATATATATTATTATTTTTAATACGTTTCAACAGCCAAGTTATTAACTGTTTAATTTAAAAGGACAGTAGGGGTAGTGAAGTTTAGAGGGAGTATAAGTGTAAGGAGATAAGGAAAACAATCACTTATAAATCAAATAATGTTCAATCAAATATTAATACCCAAACCTCCCTGTCAACGTAAATCCACGATATGAACAACTTGATGACGTAGACTGCGGTACTACTGGGATGAGTAAAAAATAAGTTGATTTTAAATAGACAAATAGTGTTGATAGCAGGAAATAAGTCGGTACAATAATATTTATAAAATATATATCTTAACTTAAATTAGAAACATTTATTAAAAACTTAAGACTTATGAAACTAGATAATATACATTGTTGCAAAAACACTCAATCATAGCTCGTACATGAAATAATATCCGTTGTCACAGAATCATTGAGAAAAGAGGGAACATATCTTTCTACCAAAAATCATAATCAAAAACCTCCAAACAAAATGTATACATATATATATATTAATGGCTCAGAATTTATTTGTTTTATGTAAATATAATTTTAAATAAAAGATTTTTATTTTTATAAATACTTCAAATAGTTGTGAAGCTATGATAAAAATTGGACATTTCTAATTGTGTCAAGTACACCGTCATTTTCATGGAGAGAAGAAAATTTCATTTTTTTTGTAATGTTAAACAAAGTCTAAGTAAAAAAAAATCAAAATATTTATAGCATATTTCGAGAAAACAGATTCTTTCTTGTTTTGGCCTTTAATAAATTACTAATAAGGGACCTGGTGGTCTAGGGGTAAGGTGTCAGACTTCTGTGCTGTTGGCCGGGGTTCAATCCTCGGTCCCGGCACAGATTTATCTGATTACCAAACCCTTCCTTCACCTCTGACAAGACATCTTGTGAATGTGGGGAATGCCAGGTCTCCATCGTGGTTCGGATTCCACGTTAAACTGTAGGTCCTCCATTTCATCTCACAATCACCCTACCATTATACATAAGTGTAAGTGCGTATAGCCCGAGCGGGTAGTAAGACGTTGTGCTAATAATAATAATAATAATAAACTACTCTTGAAATTAAGGTTAGATTTATAATTCCAAATGCTGCTCTGTGAAGCCTTATGAAAACCACAGATACCATGCTTTAGCCAAACCGGTAAAATGTTTTCAGCTCTAGCCCGAGATACAGACAGAAAAACAAACAAACGACATCGCAAAAATATTTTTTATGCTTTTAATGGGTCATGAAACGTCGACATTTATCAAAATCTTGGGCTCGATTCTTTTTTGACGACCACATTAATTCTCTTTCCGAGGGGTCGAGGTAAAGTAAACATATATTGGAAGAGTCCAATAGGGCAGAGCAGACTGGAATATTCAGGTTATAGTTTTGACTTATATCTAAGAGTCTACTTCACTTTACTTAGATTTGAAATACCGGGAACCGCCTCGGTGGCATAGTTGGCTAACGCGCTAGTCATATTGAGCTCGACTGCTGAGGACGGGGAGATCGAGGTTCGAATCTTGGTCGGGCGAACTGGGGGTGGTTTTTCCTAAATGGTTTTCCACTCTCCCTCCACGCTAATGCGGGTTCACTTCCTCTAATTCAACCTTCCCAATTCCTAATCCCCTAGAGTAATTAGTACTTAAGCCTATAACCCAAACGGGTAGTAAGACGTGGTGCTAAATAATAATAAATAATAAAGATACCGGGATCAAAATTATATTCGTGAGCACTGGTGATTGATTACTTTATTCCAGATGTGTCGACCCATCCTATTTCTAGACGAACTATGGTAAATTTTACTATAATTTATCTTACCGATCCTGATTCATTAGTTTATTTAAGTCACTACAAGTCTGCATAAGTGACCTGGTTTGTACAAGATTGTGAACGATATTTATATTGATTTGAACTAAACCATTCTCTATGACCTTATCTATTTTCCAATCATTTGGAGAGGTGTAGATGATAACATTTCTTATGTTGGTGAAATCTTTACTCAAAAAGTAACAATGTAACAGGGGAACTTCTACTTTAAGTTTCATATGAGATTTAGACTTAAAATGGTTTTATTATTTTATGTATCTTCCAACTATTTATCATTTTTTTCAGCATCATCATTATAATCATCGCCATCAACTGTTTATAGCCTATTGCCGGGTCAGTTTAGTAAAATGCCTACACCTTGATCTTTCCTTCCACCATTCTTCCTAATTTAATAACTTCCATTCTTCTCCTCTCACATGCACGATTTTTTTCTGTTATATGTTCCTCCCATCTCTTTATTTGTATCACATGTGGTATTTTCCCTACATACTTCATCTCCATCATTCTCTTTTGTGTTCTATCCTTTTCTATCCCCATCACATGATCATACCATCTCAGTCTTTCTTCCTCTACTATCTCATGTGTTTTGCTTAAATAAATATGTATGCAATAACCTTTTACAAAGAAGAGTATTCATTAAAATGGAGGTAGTTGAAAATTTAAGAGAGAGGTCCAATTTTCATAGTAAGGTCCTTATCTGACAGCTAAAAAGTTACAATATCTACTTTCACGTATTCATACATCATGTCGAGTGACCTACATCTGTTAATTTCAATAGCTGTAAATAATACTTATGAAAGAACACTAGTTAAATAAACTGCTTTAATGGCCTAAAGGCTTAAGGCAGTGACTACCCAACCCGTTGAGTTTTGAATCCTGATTTCGTGTACTGAGGGAGGTTCTTACAAAACGGTTTTAAACTCTATCTTCACGAAAATTCTGGTGTACATCCTCTAAACACAACCTTACACATCCATAACACACTATCGTAATAATATATAAGCTTATCAACAGAACTGATGGTAAGACGCAGTGCTAAAAAAAACTAGTTAAATAGTAAGATATTATCAATTTTATCCGCAAAATGTGTTTGTATATTCTAAAAGGCCCTTTTTATATGAAATTGGACTGTGCGAACACATTGTAAAGAGGAACACAGATCACATTAAACACTGCTGCCACTGGATAAAGTGGTAGCAATAAACTTTTTAAGAAAATTGATCATACCATCTGCTATTCAAATTTTTTAAACTGTCGTCTTACATTAAGAAACGGTACCTTCAAACTAAGGGAATATATTCAAAAGTTTCGAGAGAAAATATTCCAACGATTTCAATGTGTTTGATCACGTGTATTTAATTAATATATACTAGTGGATTGTTGCAGCGATGGCTGCATATCATGGCACTAAAATGTATCATATATATAAGTTGAGAAAATATCTATATAACAAGCCTTCACTCAAATTTTTATTTAAAAGTCTAATCTTAAAAGGCTATCAATTATGATAGATATTTAGTGTTTAATTTTAATCAAAACCTACATTTTCCCCATCACGTCATGATAATGACTTTAAAGCTACCCATTTCCCAGATCTCTATCTAAGTCTTTCACCAAATCACTCAAGTAAGGATTAAGCCGTTATTATTTTAATCAAAGAGTAATATTTTATTTACTGATACATAACCATAAACAAACCTTGCTTTCCATGGTAACGTAAACATAGAATGATTTTACAGATGAGTCACTGCACACACATTAGAAAAGAAGGAAATTTTGCTAGGAAAATTGGGTTTTAGTTTTGGGATACTATTTTATCTGATATCCTGGCCACCTAATCCTTAAAATGAGTTGGTTAAAATCAGTTAAACAGTTTTCTAATAATTTTAATTATTGAAAATGGGCTTATCAAATCATATACAATATGTATAGAGGGAATTATATTGGGATTTAGAAAAGGTGAGAGTGAGTGATGAGTGTTTGATTGATTGAAAGTGTGTGGGTGAGAGTGATAATGAAATTGTTAGCAATAGAAAGTGAGTGTGATCGAGTGAGTGTAAGTGAGTGATAATGAAAGAATATGAGAAAGGGTATAGATTGGAAAAAAGAGAGAATGTGCGTGTGAGAAAATGAGATTGAAAGAGCGAGGTTGATTGAGGGAGTGTGATCGAGTGAGTGTGAGTGATAATGAGAGAATATGGGAAAGGGTATAGATTGGAAAAAAGAGAGAATGTGCGTGTGAGAAAATGAGATTGAAAGAGCGAGGGTGAGTGAGGGAGTGTTATCATGTTAGTGTTAGAGAGTGATAATGAGAGAATTTGAGAAAGGGTATAGATTGGAAAAGAGAGAGTGTGTGTGTGTGTGTGAGGAAAAGTTTTAGATTGTGTGGGAGATAGAGTGAAATACAGTGTGTGAAAGAGAAAGTGTGTGTGTAAGAGAGAGATATTGAGAGAGTGTATGTATGTATGTATGTATGTATGTGAAATAGCGTGTGCGTGTTTGCATGATATTATTTGTGAAAGTGCTTGTGAATAAAAGTGTGTGAGAGAAAAGTGTGTGTGTGCTAGAGAGATAGAGAGAGGATGGATGGAGTAGACAAAACATTACTTTGAAATACTATCCACTCAAAATCAAGTGGTAACATGAAAACATAACCGAAATTATAGGTGTTGAAGTTTCATTTGAAAAAATAAACACCCATCCTATTCTTAGATCATAAAATATATGGGATGGTTAAAATATCACTCTGAAACTCAAAATTAAGCTAAAGACATGAATTATACCTTTTTTTTAACTTCGGGTTTGGGTTATACACTTGTGTACTAATTGCTCTGTTGAATTTAGGGATTACTAAGGTTATATTTTAGAGGAAGTGTACCCGTATTTGCGTGAAGGGGGAGTGGAAAACCATTTAGGAAAAACCTTCCTCAATATACCCGACCGTAATTCTAACCTCTACCTATTCGTCATCACCATTCTGGATTAATGCAAGAGTGGGTAGCATCTTAGACCATGCGACTATCTACGGGTTAAACATAATTTAACTTATATATATTTTGATACTATTAGGAAAAATAAACACCAAAACCCATACTTAAACAACTAAAATTACTATCTAAACACATTTAAAGATTATATATATATATATACACACACACATTAAAATTATAATACATTCCAAACATATTTAAGTATAATTGTATAGTTTTAAATGTATAATTCATGTGCAAAACGAAACGTAAGAAAATATTTCTGACAAAGTAATTACTTAAACATTTTATTTGCAAATTATATTTAATATTGTTTTCGTAAATTTTTATTTTAAACAGCATTATAATAACAATAAATGTTTCTCAAGACTAGCAAATTAATTCCTTCAATAAAAAAATATATATGTAAAAGATGTGCCAGACCAGCAATTATAACGGACATTTTGTAATCAGAGGCAGATATTAAAAAATAAAGAAGGAAAAGTATCTAAACAAACGAAATAATATACTTCTAACCTACTATCATTGGTTTGTCTAGTATAAATATTTTTGCCATTATATTTATATGTGTTGCACCGTACTACTAGGTAAGTGTTGAGTTATCATTTTTAACTAAAGATAAATATTTTATTTATGACTTAAATAGTTTTAATCAAGGAAAAATATTTAACTACAGGTATAAAACAATGCAAAAAAACATGAAAACAAAGAATACAAAACGGATATTTCGTTGGGAGAATCGAGTATCTTTGGAAACTACTATTTTTTGCGACATCCTGAACTCCTTGCCTTAAAAATTAATGGTAGTTTTCAAAATCTTGAGTAATTTATTGTAATTACCGTAAAAACGCTTATCAAATCCTACATAAAATAAGAGGCAAATAATTAAAGTCAAAAAATAAGGACAAAATATAACGATGCCAAATAATGGTATATTTTTAACCCAATATCATTGGGTTGTTAGATAAATATGCAAATTTATAATTTCCGTAATCTTCTTATTTGTTGCAGCATACCACTAAAATAAGAGTTGAGATGGTATAGTTTTTAAACAAAGCGAAATGTTTTATTTATCTGTATACGGTCATGCACAATTCAGGGTTTCCATGGTGATGTAAGCAAATAACGAAAAGCTTAAAAATTTATGGTAAAAAAATATTTTCGTTGGAAACTACTATTTTTCTCGATATTCTGGACCTCTACCCTTTAAAATGATTTTTTTTTGGGTCAAAATCGGTTCTAACTTCCTCGTAATTTCTATGACGGGAAACCGAACTATCAAATTATATATAATGCATACTATTATTTCATGGGAAAAATCTTCCCCAAACATAGTTTTGTACATTTTTAAAAGCTCTTACATTTGTAATCAATCATAATAAATCAACATTTTTTTAACGGACAAACATATGCATTCGAATTAGGTATTTTATTTAATTGTTGTCAGGAGCAGGGTCGTTTCTTGGTGTTTTGCCACCGTAGGCGAGAATTGAAAAATGCCGCCCCATCCTTTTTACTACCATCCGTTTCTTCCCCTGTCAACAGGACTAGAGGAATTAATGCTTTAGATACAAAATAGCTTGTATTCAACATTAAACAATAAAACACATCAAACATTAAATAACTAAATAAGCACTGTTCATAATATTTTATTTAGTTTTTTAATTTCTCTCTTCTATCTTCAATGGTGTTTTAGGTTCTTTCTCTTAATCCAATGGTATCTTTCTTGCCTTTATTTTAGCAAAGTATTTAATAAGATCACTAATGTCAAGATAGAAAGCCATGTCTTTTTCTACTGAAATTGTGCTTCTTTGCTTTTGGAACTGTGCAGATTTGTTTTTATTAATTTGATTTTTGAGAAACTCCTCTTTGCACTTGCCACTGAGATCGGTAAAGTAAAAAAGGATACGAAGAGCTACGAACAAATAAGGAGAACCATTTTCTAAATTGTTTTGGCACAGATATTCCAGCACATATTCGGGTTTCACTTTTTTTTTGTTTACATTTCGATGACTTATTCCCGAAAGTTCAGAGCAGAGAGCTGCCTCGTCAATGTCCTTTAGAAAAGGTGGGGTTTTTCCAAAGCCACGTCGGGTTAGTGCTGTTTCCAATTTGATACACAAATCCATTAGTTCTTTGAAAAATTTCATCATGAGGTCAATTATATTGTAAAGAAAACCAAATAATCTTGCAATTTCATTCAATTGTGTGAATCGTTCTTTTACAAATCTAATTAACTTGTCCAATGTTGCGAAATATCAATGTACTCTGACCTTTTATTTGGGGTCATCTTACTGTTCACAAATTAATTATTTTTCTCCGTTTGTTTTTTCCCATCAATCACAAAATCTAAATTTTCAGGCTCTTACCATTTTGTTTCTCGCAGCCCTCGCACTTATTTAAAATTATATAGGTAGATTGGAAGGAAATAGTTATATACCATTAATAGTAACTTATCTCTTTTATATAAAACATGACTTGCACTTAACTTTTAGATATGTTGAAATAGAAGTACAAGACCTAGTTTTTGATTGATTATCAACAATAAATAATTAATAGTAACACTAAAAACATCAACAGAACCACTCAATATAACTGACAATTGACAAAAATGACCTGCAGAGACCAAAACAACACCAGATAGGGTTGTATCAAGTCGCGACATGATCACAAGTCACACTGCACAAGCACCTCCCTCCAGCGCTCGGCAGAGACCAAAACAACAAGAGAGAGGGTTGTATCAAGTCGCGACATACTCACAATTCATTGTGTAAGCGCCTCCCTCCAGCACTCGGCAGAGACCAAAACAACAAGAGAGAGGGTTGTATCAAGTCGCGACATGATCACAAGTCACATTGCGCAAGCACCTCCCTCCAGCGCTTGGCAGAGACCAAAACAACAAGAGAGAGGGTTGTATCAAGTCGCGACATGATCACAAGTCATTGTGCAAGCGCCTCCCTCCAGCGCTCGGCAGAGGTGAATCAAGATCATGACATATGTTTGTTTACGTTTAGTACTCGGTAGCGGCTCTTTACTTTCTTACTTTTGAGTTAGGTAGAGGCAATGTCTACATTAGTCAAAGTAACCACTTATTATTACTATTATTATTATTATTTATTATTATTATTATTAGCACCGCGTCTTAATACCCGTTCGGGTTATACGCACTTACGCTAATGTGTAATGGTAGGGTGATTGTGACATGAAATGGAGGACCTACAGTTTAACGTAGAATCCGAACCACGGTGGAGGCCTGGCATTCCACCCACTCACAAGTTGTGATTAATACACATCTTGTCAGAGGTGAAGGAAGGGTTTGGTAATCAGATAAATCTGTGCTGGGATCGAGGATTGAACCCCGGACTCCAGATCAGACGTCTGACACCTTACTCCTAGACCCCCAGGTCAATCTTACTTATTAAGTAATTGTTCCGTATGCTTTCGAAAACAACTCTATGTTTTAATTTTTCCTTTTAATCTGCTCATTCTTTTCACAGTTTGATTTCAAAATAAAATAATTTCCACCCTTTTACCACCCTAGGAAGCCACCCTGACTTGCCTAATTGTAGGAACGGCCATGCTAAGGATGAATATACACACATACGCATGAATATATATATACTTACTTGCTCTAATAATAATATAAAAATTGCCCACTAGTAGTCGCTAACTTAATCTTTAAGATCAAATCTGTACTTTTCCGTTTTCCTCAAAATGTGGTCATCTCAGCTATAAATAATAAACTGTTTAAAATGTTCTTTCACTTGCGTTGTTTTTATTTGAAAATATATCAAAATATACGTAGCATATTTTTCCAATAATTTTAATTGTGTTTGAAAATTCCCCTCCGCCACTCCCCATATGCTCATTATTTAGCATTTTTTATACAAAATAAATTAAATTTAAGCAAACAAGTGTTTTCAGATGACATTCTGAGTATTTGTGTGAATAAAGAAAAATGACAACAGGACAGGGCTGTTTATATGAATGAAATTGTTTCATTATAGAAAAACACCCTGAGTCTATTATTTTTTAAACCAGCCAACAAGCATACATTATCGCTCACCACGGCTTAATAAAATGTTTTCTTATTCACAAATAAAAATAATAGTATACTGCTAAAATAATCATGAGAATCCACACTGTAAAACGCTGTTTTATTATTTCTTTTGTAATCCCATGACTTTCTCCCTTTCTCTTCGTTTTATATTAAGGTTTTCTTCTATTTCCCATTTAGATTTTAGAGAGGTTTGCACCCTTGTTCTAATGTTTAATGTTTTCTTTGCTCTAATTTCTTTACTCTACGTTTTGCGATTTCTTTTTGAAAGTGGAGAGGCAAGAAAAAAGCTAGCGGGAGAAAAAAAAAAGCTACCTTTTTGGATCTGTTTACATCTAAAAAAAGAATAAAAAAAGAGATGATCTCTCACAAACAAATTACGAAATAAAAGCTTTAGAAATAGCTGCTATGAATAGTCGGTGTGAATTAAAAAATTGCTCTTAACGCTTCTATATATTTCTTATTAATTTTAATGAAACAAAATAAATTCGAAAAAATCATCCTTGCAAATAATTTTCAAATTATTTAAAAAAGTTTTGTTAGAACATTTTTAAGCATTTAAAATTATTGGAATATTTTATTTAAATATTTAAAATAATGTTCATACCATGTATGATCTTAAATGTATTTCCAAATAAACTATCGCTAGAAAGAGTAGGTAGTAAAATTATATCGTGGTTATGTAATTAAATAATTTGTTTTACCCAATAAACCTGTATGATTAGTAGTGTTTCAGATGGATATCAGTAGAGAGGTTATTATATATTTACCCTTGCAAATTTGAAAATAATAATAACAAATCTATTCAATATTTTAATTTTTATTAATCATCTTTATTACATTGTTTCCCCACCCATACACAAAACAACATTCCCCTGGTATTTTGTGGTAAAATATATTTTCTTTATTTTTTAAAATCACTGTTACACTTAATATTTTAACGCTAGGAAGCAATCGACCATTTTATCGACGGATTGTCTATTGGTGCCCAATCACGGAAATTCAAAGGAACTACACAACGACCACTGACTGTCACGGGATCGCTAAGGAAATTACAGGTTATTTGTTGTCTTATGTGTTACGACAAAGTGGAAGGTATTTTCAAGTTTCAAGTTTATGGAAACCGTTAGATTAAGGTTTCTCATTGCTCTGCTCCACTATATATGATTTAAAGATGTATCATCAATTCTTTAACGTATATTTCTCTCTAATTTTTCTTGCAGTATGAATCCATCAATTGGTTCAAAAATTACTAAAGAAATTATCTTTACACTAGTATTTGTCTTTGTAGCATAGGTAAGTGGCTAAAAATTGATTTAATTTTCAAAATATTCCAGATGTAAAATTTGTCTATTTCATTTTATAT
This sequence comes from Timema shepardi, assembly GCA_902151425.1. Classification (NCBI taxonomy): domain Eukaryota; kingdom Metazoa; phylum Arthropoda; class Insecta; order Phasmatodea; family Timematidae; genus Timema; species Timema shepardi. Next base: position 47,974 of record CABFVX010002081.1, on the reverse strand, counting down.
TAAAATTCAAGTAGGGTCTACGGATTTGTTATTTTATGATATACAATTAGAATAATTATTTTGTTGAGAGGTAATAGAAAACAACTTTTGTTTAGTTTAAAGAGAAGAAACGAACTCGAGGTTGTATATTTCTTACTTTATAGCCGCATTATTTTAATTTCCCTCCTGACGCTGTGCATGTTTAGACCCGTAGAGGTGTAGATAGGAGTCGGGAGGTGGGCGTCGTTGTGGTCATAACGACGCTGGACGCCATTCCGGGTGAGAGGGGGGGGATTTAAGGGTGTAGGCGACTAGGCGTCGACCATACCGACACACCGTACGTATTCACAGCAGCAGCAGGCGACTCAGTGGCCTGGAAAATATTCTGTGGCGTCAAATTATAACCGAACATAACTGCAACAAAAGTCCGGCGCCGCCGATAAACTCCCCGCAACATGGCACACACATTTAGCAACGCTGTGTCCCGGGGACCAGAAATTAACGCAAAGAGGGAGGAGGGAAAGAAGGATGGACGTTGTATCCTCTGACGCGAATTGGGGATGAAAATTGACTTATTAATACAGTTAAATAAAAATAGAAACTCTAGTTCGTTTTTTAAATTGTGTGTAGCTTTGCTCTTGGAACAAATTATTAATACACTTATGATCTCCTGATTGAGTTGTCTGTTGTGAATTAAAAAAAAAAATTCTATATCAAATAATAATGAGGGTGTTTTTTAATTGAAAATAGGGGGAAATATTTAAACATGCATCTATATATTTATTAACTTTAAGTCCAGTGACGTCATTAAAAAATAGTACATAAAATAGATTATAAAAAGAATGGTGGGATATCTCAGATTTAAAATGAATACAATACTTTGGGGTCAAAACCAGCATTTATATTTAACAACAACAAAAATTACTATCTTGGGGTAAAACTTAAAATAATAATACATAAAATCGAACACAAGATTCTGTCAGGACCTGTGGGTCATGTTGGGAAAAAGTGTACCTTTACTGTACCTAGTCAACAATGGACTCCCCTTGCGTACAACAATACTGGCCTCCAAGGTCAGCATCCCTAGGAACTGCTTGCAGGCGAGACATCGCTAAATATGTGTTTTTATGACCATAGTAAAAAGGTGGATAACATTAAATGATGGTGATAATAATATAAATAAAATACTTAACAACGGATTTTACTTTGAGAAAAAAAATAATTAGTCTATTTTTTTCATTAATAAATAATTGTCTAGCTAAAATTTTACCCTACCCGAAAGACTCTGCTGAATTGCAAATTTAAAATACAATTCAGAATTCAAATAACGGTTCAGTGGATTGATGTATATCATGAATATATATGAATATCAAATATCTTAAATCCGATTTTTGTGGTTAATTATTGAAATAATAATAAAAATATTATAATTTCTTGAGACAACCTAATTAATAGATATACTTTATGAGATTAATAATTAAAATAAATGAATAAAAGAACATAAGACATTGCATTCATATCGAACGAATGTCTCCGGTCAAAATATTATTTCCAATCATTATTAAAAAAATATTAGCTTGATAAAAAGAAATATAAATATTAATTTAGGAGAAAATAATACCAAGTCTTGAAATTGTAGTGAAAAATGTCTGCATAGAGAGGTCAAAGCTATGTAGAGATTAAAGCTTAAAAAAAAAGTTGATATCACCTAAAAAGATGTTCTTGGAGGTCATCGTCGAAACTGTGAGTTGGTCCAAAACTCTAACTAAAAGTTCAAGAATCGTCATTGCAGAGGTCTAGCATTTGTTTAAAGTTATCGTCATGTCTCTGGTAGTCATTTAGATGACACTTGAAAGAATAAAAAATACCTGTTAAAAATACTATTTTTGTTGCACTGAAAATAATGTGTGTCATCTTCTTTTTATCTCTAAGACGCCAGTCCCAATTTTTACTTCCAATTTCTCGTAGAGGACAAAAAACAACCGCGGATTTAAATTCTAAATTCGAAATACATGTCTATAAATATATTGAATTAAACTAAAAAGGAATATCTGAGGAAGGGGGGGAGGGAAATGATAATTAAGAAGATTGATAAAATCGGAATCTTCAAATAAATTGATGCAGAATCTGATATCTGAGAGTATTATATATGATCATTGTTTGCACAAACTCAATTTATTCTTTTTTTCCTTGTGAGCCTTTTAAAATTAAAATATAGGAGATTGGATGACGTATCTGTGTCGTCACATCCACCGCCTCCCCCCTTTGCTACAGACCAATCCTTTCTTCCTCGTGTAGCGAGGCCATTATGATTCTCGTATAATCTCGTAGTAGACGTTAAAAATAAAATTACACCTGATTAGTATTGTTTTAAAATGTGGACAGAATATTTGGACAAAAACCCGGTAAATAAGTATATTTTTTGTTTTAATAAAAATATTTTTATAATTATCTGGTGTTTACTTCGACGCAATGCAATGTTCGTCGAAAAAAATAAGTTTAAAAATAAGTTAATTAAATGTAGTATAGCATCTGGCCGCATGGCATGTTAGTCACGTCAAAATAAATAAACACTTTAGAATAAATTAAAAGTAAATAAAATCAAATTGACAGAATCGAAACTCTTACAGTGTTTATTTACATACATACATACACATACATACATACACATACATACGTACACATACATACATACACACACATACATACACACATACATACACACACATAAATACATACATATACATACACATACATATACATACATACATACACACACACACATATATATATATATATATATATATATACAGAGTTTGGAGTGTCTTAAAAAATTAAGTCCTCATAATTTGTAAACAATTTATGTAAAATGTTTTTTTTATCTGAACATTGTATGTCCATAGTGTTATTTTTTTTATAGGTTTGTTATAACCGTCTTTAACTACCTCTTCAGTTTATCTGATTATATGATAACTACTCTAACAGGGTAAGGTGAGGAAGGAAGCATTTAAGAGGTAATCTACACGCATTTGCGTATAAGAAAAGTGGGAAACCATTTCGACAAAAAAACACCTTCCGTAGACCCGACTGGGATTCAAACTCCCGATACCTCCGTCATCATCAGTCCAGTCTAGCACGAGACTGATGCCTTAGACTATTTGTACTTTGAAGTGCGTTCTTTTTAGTTGTTTTGATGGTGTGATGGTGTATTAGGTTGGGCTAACTTTAGTTCTCAGTAAATATCACACTTGAGAAAATAAAATAAAAATTCACCACGTCTTGGTATGCGGATACATTTATAAAATCGATAGGCTAGAGACGAGGTAGGTAGTGTTTTAGAGGAAGTGTATACATGTTTTCATGAAGGCAGAGGAGGAAAACATTAAGGAAAAAACACCCGATTGGGATTCAAACCCTCCGTGGGAATCCAGTCTAACATACGAATGACGCGTCAGCCCTTGCGGCAATATATGCGGGTAGTTAAATTAATGATACTTTGGAGGACTAATGTGATGTTGACACAATTCGGTGGTTGAATGGTATAAGCCGGCACCACACTCTCAATAGACTAGACTGCTGATCAAAATAAGATACGGGTTCAAATCCCCGGTGTATGTACTGAGTGTTTTTTTTTTCCAAAATAGATTTCCACTATTCTTTCATGTGAATGCGGGTATATTTACTCTAACCTCAATCATCCTCTTCAATAACATAAAAGTGTAATCAGTAGGCCTAAATAAGCGTATGTGTAGTAATATAGTCGGTCAGGTGGCCTAGAGGTAAGGCATCGGACTTCTCTGCTGGGGTCCGGGGTTCAATCCTCGGTCCCGGCACATATTTATCTGATTACCAAACCCTTCCTTCACCTCTGACAAGACGTGTATTTACAACTTGTGAATGTGGGGAATTCCAGGCCTCCACCGTGGTTTGGATCCCACGTTAAACTGTAGGTCCTCCATTTCATCTCACAATAACCCTAACATTACACGTTAGCGTAAGTGCGTATAACCCGAAACGGGTAGTAAGATGCGGTGCTAATAATAATGTAGTAATATCCAACGTTAACTTCAATTTAAAGACCGGATGTAAATAAGCATTTCGCTTTGAATGAACAAATTACATTTATTTTCAAATAAACATTTTTTGAGCAACTTTCAATTCAAACCAATCTTATTCAGGGCTAATATCGGTAACCGGAGGTTCTGAATAAAGTCATAATAATTTTATTGAAACCCTTTGTGACATTTAATATAACCCCAGATGTATAAAATTTTGGAGACAGCTGGCCTGATAATAATGTAAGGCAACGTAACGTAAAAAAACACACACATGAAACTTATTGATTTGGTTACTTTTGTTTGTACCAAATTTGATAGAGACCCATTAGTTAGTTTAAAATTCTGACAAATACAAGGTTATAACCTTAATCCTATATCATAATACATTTAATTAATCTATAATCGATAACATTTGAAACTTTAAAACTCATAGACGCATTTAAAAAAGCACGCCACTTATATCTATCTTTAACTAGTTCTATCAAGTCCACCTCATTACAGCCGATCTCTTTCAGGTCCATTCTAATGTTATCCTCCTATCTGCATAATATATCTTCCAAATGTTCCCTTCTCATTGGATTCTTCCATTTGCGTTGTGTGTCCTGCAAATGACTATTACTTAGTAAACTTTATTAAAAATGATTTTATTAAAGAGTGTACAGGCTTCAGATGATTGTTTCAAATGAAAGGTTTGTAAACGAATATCGCACGATAACAAAAGGATGCTTCATATAACGTTAGTGTATCCACCACCCTTCCCCCCACCTACCATATAGGGGCCCATATGGGACTAATTGGCGAGGAATGGGAGAGACAGACTCGATACTTTGACATATTAAACCCTTGAGAGTCTGTTTGAATGTATTGATTAACGTCATCACCTGCATGATCGTCATTCACGAACGTCGGATGGAGATAGATAGACAAGGGATCAATCTACAAAGGTGAGTAAGGTCTATAGTCGTATGATACACTTCATCAATTTTACATAAAAAAAAATCAAACACTATGCATTTTTGTATGACTATCTCTAGAGGGTTTATTTTTAATGTATATTACTTCTCTTTGTAGTCAAGGTTTTTTTTAAGATAGGATTGTTTATAAAGTGACCCGCCTCAGTGGCGTAGATGGCTAACGCGCTTGTCGTGTTGAGCTCGACTGCTGAGGACGGGGAGATCGAGGTTCGAATCTCGGTCGGGTGAACTGGGGGTGGTTTTTACTAAACGGTTTTCCACCCTCCCTCCACGCAAATTCGGGTTCACTTCCTCTAATTCAACCTTCCCAATTCCTAATTCATTAGAGTAATTAGTACTTAAAGCGTATAACCCGAACGGGTAGTAAGACGCGGTGCTAAATATTATTATTTATAAAGTGGTAGTGCAGCTTAATGACGTTGTCTACTTGGAGATTTCAAAGCAATTCTGCAAAGCGGGTTGTATCTTTATTTGACGCACCTAAGAACCCTAAGCACAATAACATTTAGGCATCAATGTACGAAATAAAAAGAAAGGGAGTAAAATGAGCATCTCACCCTGTGAGGCCTCTCTATTTTATCTTCAGATAACACTTCTTCTCGTCCTCTGACGAGTTTACACAGTAAATATAATTTTTTCTCCTTATAAATTCCGACTTGATTTTCAAATATACATATTTATTGTTAACTATTCTAGATACATATGATTCAATTGACTTTTTTAATCCACATCTTGGCAGGGAGAATCCAGCAGGATATTTTAATGACCAAGCCTAATAACCTAAATTGTAGATGATTTATTAAAAATACGTTTACAAAAAAATTGCTTCAAGATGAAAAAAATAATAATTTTTTAGTATTGTAAGACTATTTGTAGAATTAGTTAACAATCAATGGTTTTGGTTTCAAAGTTATATCTTTAAAACTCGCTGAATAAAACCTAAATTCATTAACATGGGAAGACAAGACATCTTGTGAATTTGGAGAATGCCAGGCCTCCACCGTGGTTCGGATTCCACGTTAAACTGTAGGTCCTCCATTTCATCTCACTATCACCCTACCATTATACATTAGAGTAAGTGCGTATAACTCGAACGGGTAGTAAGACGCGGTGCTAATAATAATAATAATAATAATAATAATAATAATAGTTAACATGGTAAATCACATCTTGAGTCTCCGTGACGTCACTTGCACAGAGAATGTCCTTGCGCATGCGCATGTGGCTGTTATTTTTGGTGTGGAGGAATAACTATCTTGCAAGCTCTCCCTTTTTTGCTAACATTCAATTGGCTTCCTTCAAAATTAATACTAGAGTGAAATTTTGGCAAGAATAAACTTTTATAAAATACAAACTTAGATTTTTACCAACAACATTGATAATATTCTACTATATTATTAGTGTTATTTTATAAGGGGGGAGCTACAAAAGAACTGCATCTAGAAAATACTGTCATTTAGACTAAAAATGTGCTAGCGTTATAGTTCTAGGTTGATGTAAAAAAATGAATGTACAGATTAAAGTAGTAAACATGTATTTGATAAAGATTAAGCAACGAAACATAAGTTTATTACAACAATGAGTTGAATTTATAATAAATGCACGAACTAAAACCAAATAAAATCTTTTCGTGAACTTAGTAAATTAATCTTTTAAGTGCGAACTACGGTCAACTTTGTTGATTTAAATGATAGTTAGGGATAACAACATTCCAATAACAAACACAAAAAAGCATCCCTATTAAATGAAATAAATAATTTAACTTAATTTAATAAAATTAATTAAAAACATTAGTAAAAGACATATTGCCATTATAACGACCATTTTGTGACAAGACGCAAATATTTTGATGTTAATAAGAAAAAAAGCAATAATATATATATATAATTAAGGATTTTAAACATTACTATAACTGGTTTGTTTGGAATGTACGAATTTTTGCCATACTTTTCCTATTGGTTGCACCATGCCACCTAAGTAGGAATTGGGTTATTTTTAACAAAAGAGAAATAATTTATTTACCGATATACAGTACAAGCTTAAATCATTAATGGTTTCCATGGTGATGCAGAAAATTAGTTATTGTACAGATGAGCCACTGCGCACGCAAAAGAAAATCTTGAAATTTGATAGAAAAATCAAGGCTTTCATTGGAATATTGTTTTTTGTTGACATCCTCAACTCTTAACCTCTAAAATAATTGTTCGTTTGTCTAAATCGCCTTAGTTCTGACCGGCTAAGAATATTAATCTCTAAGTTGTTTTTTTTAAATTATGCGATAATTTGCACAAGATCCCTTGTTTGTAAAAATTGTCAGTTATATTTTGACGAACAATTTTGATGTAATAGTAATCCAGCATTTTCGCTGACAAGTTTTCCTTTCTTTCAAACACCATTAATTGGTATCGATCAACTTTTTATCCCCTTCATTTAACTTCTGTGTTTTTTTTTAATAAGAACCAAATACGTGGGAAGTGTGAGCTATCTGTTTTATATATTTTATCCTTCATTAATGTCTTGTGGATTATTGATTTGTACGTATAATGAATCAACCGAGAGAAACAGACGGAAATAATTTAATTGAAGGAACAAAAGGTTTTGCAGTGTTTCCATGATCGACATTCCCTTGATGTGCGAATCTAAAGCATTAGGAAGCTTTTTCACTAACAAGATACAAACCACACAAAAAAAATACTGAGAGACAATTTTACTCGATATTGGTCTCTATGAGTTTGTATGTATGTATGTATGTATGTATGTATGTATGTATGTATGTATGTATGTATGTATGTATATATATATATTTATACATGGAAACAGAGTGGGAGAAAAATAAATAATATATTCTTGCCTATTTAACTGAAGGTTGGAAATGTTACCTATGCCCATAGATATAAATTTGGGAAAGCTAATTAAATATTTATTTCTATAAAACCAATCTTCTAAGATAGTTATCAAATATTAATACTTTATAAATATTTAATTAATGCGTAGAGTTTTGACGCATGTGATCTAGATAATATTTTAGAATCCAAACCACCAACGTTTGAAATAATGATTTTACCATGATAGATATATCCATGCTAATAAACAATAGTGACTGATAAATACGACTATATGTCAGGGAAGGGTGGGTAAAGTGGCCCACGTGGGCAAAGGGGCCATATCATGGTTTCCTGCTTGGCTACTGCTGAAATTTGTCGGAAATGTTACTAAAACCATCAGTACGGCCATTACCTCTAGAAGTGAAATACGTGTTTTGTATTTGTTCTTGTAATATAGATTAAAAAGCTATTTTTGTCGTGCTTCAATGTAAGGAAAGCATGAATAATAATTTAAATTTTAATAAGATTGTTTATGTTTATTAAATTATATTTAGTAGTAAATGGTATTGACATAAACTATTCTTCATTTATGAATGAATGCATCGACGATTGGTTAAGCCTTAAGTCACGTATCAGTAATTTTACAATATGGTGTCACTTCGGGCAAAGTGGCCCAACTCAGGCAACTTTATCCTCCTACATCGGGTAGCGTGGCCACTTTAAAAGAGTTGGAAAATATCTAGTATCCAAACAACAAATTTTTTTTATACTAAAAATAAAACTTAATGGATGAATGGGTCATACATCACCACGCTAAATTTCGTATCAATACTTAGATATTAATTCGATTTATTGCTATAATTAACTTTTTAGGGGGCGGGAGGACACTTTACCCACTCTTCCCCTATTTTTAAATTATTTTTTTTACATTTTTTTTACCCATACCACATCTTATTACCTCTTTGAGCCACACATTTTAAATACTCTTATACCCGCTTCGGTGGGTGAATGTTCGAAGGCGTCACTGTCACAATAGACTGGAGTTCCGGTGAGGGACGGGGAGATTGGGGTTTGAAATCCGGCCGGGTCTACTGAGGGTTTTTTATTCCAAAATATTTTTATATCCATCCCTTCATGAAAATGAAGGTATACTTATTCTAAATTCAAAATTCCTCATCCCTAGCTCATTATTGTAATTAGTGCATTAGTGCAAGGTTAGAGACGCGATGCTAAAATATTCCACCGATCGTGCAGTGATTAGAAAGGTAGAATTTAGAAGAAATGTACTTTCAGTTTAAACTTAACCTCCTAGAAGCTATATCATAGTGGAATAATTGGAGGTAAACTTGCTGCACTAGAAGGTTGATGAATTGAACCTGCATCTGATTAGAGGTTTAGTAGTAAACAATCAGGAAATATAACCCTCATTAAACTCGGTCGGGGTTTGAACTATAACCTCCCCGTGAATAAAAAACCAGACTAGATAAACTTGACATGTAGTCTGCGTGCTCACCAATTACGAGTACTGTGGTTTAACTGAAAGAGCTGAAAATTTGATTTTAAAACATTACTCCTTTATATGAAACTAGAGTGCTAATATAATATTTTATTTATTTTATATAAAACATGCATATTTTTAAAGTGAATGGTATCAAGTAAACATTAAAATATTTATTTAACCTAAGAAAGGTTCCCCTTTTAAAGCCTAAAACGCAAATTCGAATACGTCAGAGGCATGCGTTTAAATTTGTCAAGTTTAAAAGCATCTATGGAAATCTTTTCCTTCGAATGAATCGTTCACTTTACGTTTCTTTCCCTCCTTCTGGCCCCCTATATCCCCCATCAACCCCCCCCCAACCCCTACACACCACTCGGCTGGGAGCTTTCGGGTTCTTTCCTGTCAATTGATGTGCAACTCACTTTCCTCCCTTTACCCCTCTCACCCTTTTTCCTCTATGTCGTGCGGGCGACACTGAAAGAGCGAAAGTAAAACTAAGAAGAAGAAAAAAAAAGAAGCTGAAACTCATGTGACGTGACGTCCAATACAGTTTGGTCACGGAATAAATGGTAGAAGAAATACACGATTATATTTTTTTTACAAAATTATCTTTATTTTTACGGTTTTTCTTTAAACTGATTGATAATCAGACAATTCTTAGATTATTATTATTGTTAATATTAGCACCGCGTCTTACTACCCGTTCGGGTTATACGCACTTACGCTAATGTGTAATGGTAGGGTGATGAGATGAAATGGAGGACCTACAGTTTAACGTGGGATCCGAACCACGGTGGAGGCTCAGAATTCCACACAGTCACAAGATGTCTTGTCAGAGGAGAAGGAAGGGTTTGGTGATCAGATAAATCTGGGCCGGGACCGAGGATTCAACCCCGGGCCCCCAGCACAGAAGTCTGACACCTTACCCTTAGACCGCCAGGTCACCCACCCTGCACATTTTCGTCATTGAGAGTGGGATTGGGTCGAGTATTCTCGTATGATTCACTAAGGGCTAGTTTTTCTTGAGGTTTTACATCCCTCTCTCAAAACTAATTTCATTTTACTCCTTCTAATTACGCCCCACATTCTTATTCTCGTGTTTTAAACACTTACTAAAAATAAATTGGTACAGCACAACAGTACATAGACTACATACTATCGTCTATTATAAGGATATTCAACCTGGGGTACGGAAATACATCTTAAGGGGGTACGTAGAGTTTATATACATAGGTCGGGTTGTTATTACACTGGATCAGGTGGGACACATAATCATGTGGTACTGTCCGTATCCGCGAATTACTATACTAGTCGTAATTTTTTTATGTGTTTCAAGGTCATACTAGGGATGTAAACCCTTCTCCCCTCATTCCCACGCAGCCTAACAATAGGCCACACTGAAATGACCCTGAAACACTTATATTCATGAATCCGACTAGTCACGTTACATGCGTATGGGTGACTAGTAATATCATACATATATATTAGAGATAGTGAGAATATAGTTTGCTTAGTGTTATATTTAATGTGATGGGATGATGGAATCCTTAAGTCCTCGAATCTAGGAATTTGAGATTTTATATAAACCTCTAAAGAAAAATCTCTAATACGATTTTGAAGACCTTTACCTAAAATAACAATTTTAAGCAATTGGTAAAAGCAATCGTGTAATGTGATAGTAAAAACGGGTGACCTGGTGGTCTAGGGGTAAGGTGTCAGACTTCTGTGCTGGCAGCCGGGGTTCAATCCTCGGTCCCGGCAAAGATTTATCTGATTACCAAACCCTTCCTTCACCTCTGACAAGACATCTTGTGAATGTGAGGAATGCCAGGCCTCCACCGTGGTTCGGATTCCACGTTAAACTGTAGGTCCTTCATTTCATCTCACAATCACCCTACCATTACACATTAACGTAAGTGCGTACAACCCGAACGGGTAGTAACACGCGGTGCTAATAATAATAATGATAGTAAAAACATCTAAAAAAAGGACAATTATACTAAAATAATTAATTTACATAATTAATTGTTCTATTTCTTGTTTACTATGTTGTATACATGAGAAAATATAATTCGTCAGTAACACTTAGTCACGATTTCTTAAATAAAATTGTAGAGCTGTTCACTTTAACTATAACCCCTTTAAGCTACATTTTTTTAACATTTGAGGATTTTAATTCGGATTCGAAAGGAGATTTTAAATGCGAATTTGAGATTTGGATTCGAGAAAATTGGGCAGAAAAAAAATATATATATAATTTTTTTTAACTTTCATTTAATATATTATTTTGGATGTAATATATTTTATTTATTTTAGATGTAGATGATAGAAAATGTGTAACCTGCATTATGCACCAACAACTTTTATAAAGTTGAAGAGAAATCATTATATCTAGGGGTACGCGAACACATTTTTTTTATAATGTAAAAAAATACCCCCCAAATAACTGTTTTCTTTAACAATACCTTAGAGCAGTTTAAAAAAAAATTAAAATCATAAAAAAAAATAGTTGGGAATGGATTATTTAGCGAAATTTTACTTCTTCAATTTTACTTCCCCAAATAAAGCAATTGTCACCCTCCTTTATTATTTTTTTATAATATAAAAAAACCCACTCCCCAAATAACTATTTTTTAAACACAACCTTAGAGCAGTTTAAAAAAAAATTAAATCTTAAAAAAAACGTTGGGAATGTATTCTTTAGCGAAATTTTACTTCCCCAAATAAAGCAATTGTCAGCCTCCTTTGTTCGTGGCCTACTCTGTCAGTATGGGTTTGCGGCCGAGGAAAAGGGCGGCGACTGGAAATATGACAGTGGGCTCGTAATTGACGTTCAGCTTGTTTTTAAAAATGTTTGTTTTATTGTATTATCTTGCTCTTTTACAAAATGTGATGTTGAAAAGAAATACTAAAATATATGAAATAACTTAATAGAATTACTTAGAAGCTCGTGACAAAGCAAAATATTGCAAGGAATACTTAACCAATAGCCAGACTGGCCTCTAGGTGGACCTATATGGGTATGAACCCCGGTACCTTGGCAGTTGTGTAACTACAAACGAAAGACCTGGGTGCGATAATTGACATCAGACACCCAGGTCAAATAAGATATAATACAAAAAATGCAATGCGTGTTTCTGAAAATACCTCTATTTACAGAAATTAAATGCTTAAAATTTCTTGTTCCGTGACTTGATAGAACTCAAGTCGTCAATCAGGGTTGAGATGTCCATTATTCCTGCCGTCTCTGCTTATATGTTGATATATGTGACGTGTGAGCTTGTCCCATGGTGTTCCGCAGGTAATTCTTGATGATCTTAAAATTTAAAAAAGGTCCTTTTTTCTGTTGCTACCAAAACAAGAAATGTTGAAAGAATAAAAAGAAGTGAACAAACATTAGAATAACTGGAGCTCATGTCTGAAAACTTGATTAAAGCATGTTCTGTGAGCTGTCGTATATTTTTGATTTATCTTCAATTTCTGCCTTCAAAGTTTTGATAAAGCGCAACAACTGGAGAGATAAAATTTCAGACAAGTAATTAAAATACCGCCATGATAGTTTGAAATCGTTTTCCTTTACTTCATAAAGTACAGTAGCCCCATGGCTTCTTTGGTGCTGACTGACAGCTTTAAAATGTTACCAGACCAGATTACGTATCCCTACGCCGAACCAGATGATCTGAAAAAACATGTGTTTAGCAGCTGTCACTTCTGACATTCAAAATTTAGGGATATATCTAAATTTTGACTGCCAGAAGTCAGTTGTGAGCTGTTAGTCAGCACCAAAGAAGCCATGGGGCTACCTATTGGCTCTCCGGGGTGTATTGGTTCCTTAGGGGTTCAGGGCCTCTTTTGGATAAGGGCATGGCTGCAGCAGCATCGCCTGAATTGCTGTAATTACGCCACTGTACTCTGGGCACGACGGTTAGCCCCTCAGTTCTCGTAGTCGGTGATCCGGCGTCCCAGCCCGCGTATCTCCCAAAATGGGCCACGTGACCCTCCTAGGATTGTTGGTGACTGATGAGTTGTCAGCCCAGATAGCCCTAAAACATTACTATTTATCTTGTCTCCTAGCCTGATCGTGAGGATTGCTAACACTCTGTTTATATTGTCAGCGCATAAGTTATTTTGTTTACTAACTAAGCAAAACACCCTGCAATACTCGTTTTGTCACTCACAATCCACAACATAGCAGATGTTAAACAAACAAACAAGCGCCTCAATTTATGCCGTGTCAATTACACAGGGTTATTTTATTTTTATGTCAAACATCCCTCCAGTGGAGCCATTTTCTAAATATTGTGAGGCAAATTAAAAAAATACACTCCAAATATGTTCATAAAACATCTAAATATAAGGTTTGAGCCCTAAACTGTGTTGGCTGTAGCCATAAAAAATAGTGTCCACGATTCCAATACCCTATATGTGTAAGAAATTAAAATAATAATTTATATATATAATGGAAGTCTAAAGTCTTTAAATATAGGGAGTAAAATGTCTGTAAAATTTTATGTTTTCTTACAACTTTGGTTATCATGATGTTGTCAAAGGAAAGCGCATTGACATACATTTTAAGGCTAGTAGAGGTAGTTTCTGACACATTGCAAAGAACTTCAACCACAAATATCCCTTTGGTTAACATGATGTTGTCAAAGGAAAGCGCATTGACATACATTTTAAGGCTAGTAGAGGTAGTTTCTGACACATTACAAAGAACTTCAACCACAAATATCCCTCACGATCACCTATCACGCATGCTACATTTTATTTGTGTTTACAGGTAATCATGAAGAGTATCGGTAGTTGAATTCCTTTGTAAGTTGCCGGAAACTACCTTAACCTGCATTTAAGAAGATGTCAATGTGTTCTTATTTTGAAAATGTCATCATATGTCAACCGAGCCTGTAAGTAAACGTAATACGCTTACAGACATTTTACTCCCTGTGATCCCAAACTTTTGAATCATTCTGTACATACAATGAGAGTGAGAGAAGTGTTGCAGTAAACTAAATATTTTTTAAAATTGTAAGACGGTCTGAAATTTTGGCATTTGCAATTAATAATTTAAACATATTTTGAGCCAAATATAAATTAAATAAGTTTTAATTTCTTATAATCCTAATACATATAAAATGTAAAGCTACTTATCAAATATTCACGAGCCAACCAACTGGTTTTGAGTGGTTACTTTTATGTTCACCCTTCTTTTAGAAATTCGGGCAATCATTTTGTTTTACTTAAGTGAAAAAAAGAGGTGATTCAATGTTGAAATTTAAAAAAAAATCCCATTACAAACTCTAGTTAGTTTTCACCTGTAATAAAAATAAAGTAACTCACATGCACTTAGTAGTATTAAACCTGTGTGGTGTCGTGCATGACGTGATTTAAGTCTCGTAGTTTTGTTAAACTCCCAGACAAGTGTTCTAACACTGTTGACAGGAAACGCACGAGTGAAATATGGACTCGTGGACATAAAACAATTCAGCGATTAGAATCGATCAGGAAAACAAATCCAGAACCCTTCAGTAAAACGAAAATAGTTTCCCTGCGGGAAATAGATAGGCGTGATTTATTTTAATAAGGTTTGTGTGTTTTACGACCACCTCTGTGATATAGTGGTCAGACTTCCTGGATACAGATTCAGAGGTCTCTGGTTTGATCCAAGGCACTTCCAAAATGGATGGGTCTATTATTCAATCCAAGCAAATGCTCTGATATTTTTTTTCCAAACCATACTTTCTTCATGCTTAACTTATAGTATAATTAAATTCTGATAACTCACATTGATGGTCAAATGTACTAAGGCTAGTGGTAGAGGAACCTTATTTTTGTAAGCCAAAGCAAGCAATATATAAATATTTAGGGACTTGCCATCCACTTTCCACCCCTTTCCCGATTTCCGTTTGCAAATCGGATGTCCCTAAATACATTTTAAAAATTATATTATTTTCATTAAATATTTGACGTAGTCTTTGCTAGAAATTTTGGTGCTTCTAGAAGATATTTGGAGTGATCCTCCTTAAGCAAGTTTTTGAAAGTTTGAAGCCTTTAGAAGCTATTTTTAGTGGTACTCACCTGGAATTTAAATTAGATTCATCTAGAAAGATGTTCTCCTCTTGAGGTATTTTATATCATTTTGTCAGCGTTTCAAAACAAATCAAATCTTTTTGGAACTTTATTTTATTGAATGCTTTATTTTTTAAAATATTTCGTTGTGTCAACTTAAAAAAAACACCCTTTATATATATATATGAAAAATTCTGATATCTAAGAAATGGTGCAAAAAATAAATAAAATATATATTTGAATAGTTCCGAGACATAAGCGATTTTTCCATGGAGGATGAAGCCAATCCCGTTTAGCCGAAAAGACTTGTCCATAGCTGGACTTCGTCGCCCATGGGTGACTATTGATTGTCTCGTACGGGAGGTGACGCTACAATTCATGGTCCAATGGAGACGCACCCCATCTCGTTTTAAAGTGAGCTAGAGGAAGAGAACCTGAGAAATAAGGGGGTAGGAGGGGATTGTTCCTAGAAAACCCACCCGACCGTCCAACGACAACAGGACAAACTTTCTGCAAGTCCGATGAAAGTCTTTGAAAGCACAAGAACGAGACGGAAAATTGGAAAAAATAGAATCCTTTGTTTTTTTTTTACAAATTTCCTCTTACGAAGTTAAAGGTAGTTTGTTTCAAAGCACAGCAGGGTGTAAACAAAACAACGTAAGTCCATTGGACGGTGAAGTGGAGTATGGTCAATGGCATAACAATGTTCGTATAGCAAACTACTTGCTTCTTTTAAGGTGGAAGTGTAGTGAACAAGAGTTAAGAGTAGTGCTCTTCAAATTTCTTAGCAAAACATTTTTTTAACCAGCATAGTTTAATTTTCTTCCCATAATGGTATCAATAGGTAGAGGAGAGGGTGGATATATGAGCCCCATTGTTAATATGGACCCCTTAGTTTTCTAAGTAAGCAAGTCATGAATTCTAGCGGGAGACACTTTAACTATTATAAATATTTACTAGAATTACCCGTAGAACGCACTGACGTAGTTCCTCTAATGGCGAGTGATTTGTGGTGTGTATTTTTTGAGCCTGAAAATGCTTTGAAAGGCATGTGTTTCACACTTATTAATGCAATTACTCTTTCATAACTGCTAATTATTATTGTAGCTTAGTATAGGTTAAGTTATAAGGGCGAGATTCCAGTATTAACATTATAAATTGCGGTGTAGAATAAGTGTGCACAAAATAGTGTTTACCAAGATGACGAGGGTGATATTATGGGCCCTTGCTATGCAGGTAATTTGAGCCCCATAACAAAGGGGGCCATATTGCAGTCACTTCATTTAAACGTGATAGTATTTAATATTACTATTCTACATATGCCTCGCAAACTTCTTGTTCGTCAAAAGAAGTCGTCAAAACGAAAGTTATGGAATAAACAAGATATGGTTAATGCAATACATGCATTGAAAGATAGTACAATGGGGTTAAAAAAAAGCTTTCAAAATATTTTCTGTGCCTCATGCCATTTTGCAAAGATGCTCTCGTCTTGATTTGCCGATTGAAGAAGCAGTTAATAGGAAATTGGGGCAAAAGCCAATATGTCACCCGAAATGGAGGAAGAGCTTGTAAACTATTTACCGGTCATAGAGTCAAAGTTTCATGGTCTTACAAGACAAGATGTGCGGCGTCTAGCTTACCAGTTGTGTGAAAAAAATAACATTTGGCATCCATTTTCTGGTAGTGAGTTAGCTGGTCATACCTGGTTTTATCATTTTATGGCCCGCCACAAAGATAATTTGTCAATGTTGAAACCATCAGCCCCGTCCTTTACTCGTGATAATGGGTTTAATAAGGAAGGAGTAAATGTTTTTTTATATACTTGTAGATATTTATGTTTTGTAACTCAACTTCAAGACAGAATATTCAGTGTTGACGAAACAGGCATATCTGTTGTTCAGAGTAAATTCCCATGAGTCGTTGGACTCAGAGGAAAACGGCAGGTAGGAACTTTAACCGCTGCTGAAAGGGGGTCATTAGTTACCGTTGTATGCTGCATGAGCGCAGGAGGTATTTTTGTTCCACCAATGTTGATTTTCCCACGGAAAAATATTACAGAGACTTTAATTAAAGGGGCTCCACCTGGCTCCATTGGAAAATTCCACCCATTGGGTTGTATCTAAGGCAATCTCTTTACTGAATGTCTTAATTACTTTATCAAGAAAACAATGCCAACAGCAGAAGCTCCTGTCTTGCTGATTCTTGATGGGCATAGCATCCACACTAAGAACATTAATGTTGTAGCTATTTCCCGCCAAAATCCTGTAACAATTATAAGTCCTCCTCCACACACGACCCACCGTATGCAATCATTAGACAGGACCTTCATGGGGCAACTGAAACATTATTACAGTGAAAACATAAGACAGTGGATGCTACACAAAACACCAGACCTTTCGCGCCAGACGACATAGCACATATTTTGGGCAATGCATATCTGAAGTATCAAACTGGAGAAATAGCCGTTAATGGGTTCAAGGTTACCGAAATCTATCCTTGTTACTGACAGATGTTCAACGACACATATTTTGTTGCTTTGGAAGTTGATATGGAAGTATTTGATTTACAGATCCTTGAAGAAAACAAGGGCATGAATGTTACACAAAAGGTGCAATCACTGACATCTCCTCAGGACGTTAACTCCATTATGCCCTCTGTCACCAAATATAATGAACAAGATCGAGATGCTACACCATGTGCAAGGGACTTGGAAGAAGCTGGTCCCTCGGGATGTTCCTTAGTGAATAAGTCTAATCATGTATCACCAAAATATATTCTGTCAATTCCACAACCTAAGAGAAAGATGACACACAAAGGAGCAATGTCTATGAAGGCTGCAAAAATATCATCCCCTTATAAACTTGCATTAGAAGAGCCTGAGTTGAAAAAGGCAGATAAAAATAGGAAAAAATAAAAAAAGAATGTAAAAAAAACAGATGTTTGTTAAAGGAGACTAACCGCTATCAGTGAAACAAAAATATCAAAGGAAAAATAAGTCGAAGAAATTTATAAAAAGAAAGATAATTTTCTTAGCTGAAGAATCGGATGAAGAGTTCAACATTGACTCAGACGAGTCTATTCCAGAAATTTAAATAGGCGTTCCTCATCCTGATAAAGAGGATGTCGTTTGTATTTGCTGTGAAGGTGTTTTTTCAGCAGACAGAAGGGATTAACTGTGGGTACAGTACATAAATTGTGAACTGTGGGCTTACAATGAATGTGCTGGATGTGAGACGTATGCATTCAGTTGTGATTTTTGCAAGAAAATATGGATATGTTCATTTAACTTACACTTAACTTTTAACTCCAGCTTACAATTCTAAATTTGTACTGTCAATATTCATTTAAATATATGACAGAATTGTGTTTAAATAAAAATGTTAATATTTTATTTTTAGTGAATTTCTGTTCCTATACTAAAGGGACTCATTACCAGCACAAGTTATATTAGTGATCAAGTGTAATACTAGTTTGAAAAATATTTTCCATAGTAATGTTTTAAAAAAGATCCCTAATTTCATTGGCATTATGTAAAAAACATTCCGAGGTGTGTTTTCTGATATTTTCAGATTAATTTAGGGACACCTGCGATAGTTATGATGAAAAAACCAAGTAGGGGCCCATATATCCATCCTCTCATCTATTGAATATCTCTAATGAGCATAGTGGAATTAGATAAGGAAATTTTTAATTGAAGAGAGAAAGTTAAAAGTGGTCATTACATTCTAGGACACCCTTGACAGATATTTAAGAACTGTCAAGGCTGACATGCGAAGAAAATGACTTTAGTTATTTATACTGGAGCAATATATCATTTCTTTTACTAGAAAGGTTTTGATACAAAAACTGCAAAGATACTCGCGTTTCCTACACTCCCACTTTGAGTTTTTTCTTTCATTGATTGGTGGTACTCGACGTACACTTTTTAATGATGTGGATTTTATTAGCGCATGACTTATAAACTAGCTTGCAAATCCCAGTACCCTTAGTACTAACAAACTGTATTCAACATTTAATAATCTGAAATCAGGATTTGCACCGTGTAAATGTCGTCATGACTAGAAACCCTCCAGAATTGAACCACGATCCTTTAAAAATGTACTCGAACACCCATAGCTATCTTCTGTTCACTAATCGAATTGGGTAATAGTCACCAAATTCGTTGACCACATGGTCTAAGGTGTAACTCTATCGTAGGGAGATTGGGGTTCAAATCCTTGTCTGGTATACTAAAGGTTTTTTCTCCCTTAATGGTCCTTCAATCTCCTTCCACACACATGTGGGTAAACCTTTTTAAAATTAAACTTTTCTCATCCCTTAACATTAACTTAATGAGTAAATACGCACATAGCCCGAACAGATAGTAAGACGTGGGTAGTAGGACATGAGTCTAGTGAATAAAAATAAAAACAATATTTCGATGCGTTCAATGAAAGCTTAGTTTCATTACTAAGGTGCGGCAAAAGATAGTGCGAGTGATTTTACAGTTTTTATAACATTACATTATACTGGCCAAAATGAATCAAATATTTCTCCAAAAGCAAAATAGCGTTAATTTTCTGCATATGCTAATATTAAAATATCTCGAAAATATTTTAAGGGTGTTCTGGAATTTTGTCAAAACTCTTTCTATTTATTTAAAATGTTTCGACAACATTCCAGGACAACCCTGACAGATCTTCAAGATCTGTTGATATTAGCATGTGCAGAAAACTAAACTCTATGTTGCTACTGGAGAAATATTTTATTTATTTTGGCCAAAAAAATTCAATTCCTTACAACTCTAAAATCATTTGCGCTTCCTTCTGCTGCATCTTGATTAACTACACTATCTGCCTATCTTATGAGCTGCGTCATAGCTGAAACTGGGAAGGTAAGATGGACCTCTCAAGTTAAACTAAGTGTACATAAAATTATATCTATTTTTTTCTCTATGGCTTAGTTAAATACACATTTATGAACATGATATTAAACATAGCTTAGAAAATTAATTTCTAGTTAAAAAACTTAATCATAAACACATTCACTGGATCACTGAAAATTTAGGTCGGAGATACAATAGTGTACACATTTTGTTAGTAAAATAAAGTCGAAACATTATAATATGTGGTTATTGGCGTGGCTTAACAAATGTCCTTAAAATGTATTAACATTAATAGGTAGTAACAGTTTTTTTAAAAATAATTGAGGGACAGAATAAAATATAACGAAGCAGGTAAATATGGTTTAGAATCCGAATTGTAGTGTGGATGGTAATTTGGAACAGTTGTGCACCTAGAGGTGAGGCGATATCTACCCAATTTGCACCCCCCACCCACGTAAGGCCCAAATAATTTTAATAAACACTTCAAATTTATTAAGATGAACTATAAAATCGAGCTCTGAAAATGTGTTGAGTGAATTTAATCTTAAGTAAAATAATTTCTACAATTTACCAAGTAAAACTATTACAAACTTGCCAAGTGAAGACTTTTCTAAATACAATAGCTTCTAGATTATAGAATTTGCCAAGCAAGGACCACTCCAAAGAGCTTTTGGTGACATCAAATTTTTTACTTATTAATGGAGTCTCCTAAACTCCCCTTTGGGTTAGAGGGTAAACTTCTTAATATATATATATATATTGCCAACCACCCTCGTCAATTTCCCCCTCTCCTCTGAAATTTAATTCTGACTACAGCCTTAATTGTTTACGCCCCGATTCCCAAAGTAAATTTATAGGTCCACCCCTAATTTGGAATATTCAATATAATTACTAAAACTGTCAAGGTATTCAAATTCTTGCAAATTAATCATAATTAAACCTACATTTAAAAATAAATTATGGAAACAAAAATTATATCTTATAATATTCATTTCTAATTAGATTAAATAATTCGTGTCGAATACATATTTGTTCAAACCAACACATTTAGTAGGATCTTTTGGTGGTTCTCTCTATTTAAAAAAACATTTTTTTAGAGTAGGTGACAAATGCTAAGATCTTAGCTTCCCCAACTACCCTTTAAAAATGTCGCTATACAGTTGCATACGACAGCACAAACACTAAAGATCTCTCCAATTTCATCCGCAGTTCCCCAACATGTTTTGTTTTAGTTTTTCCCTTTCGACCGATTACGGTATCTTTTTGTTTGGATTGAAAAAAAAATTAAAAAAGACGCATACAAACAACAAAAATAAAATCGTCATCTGAGTAAGAAGGCATTTCGATTTTCCCTTAAACATCTCTAAAATTCGGTCTCCCTGTTCACATCTTTTCAACCGAAGACAAAAAAGTATCTCTCTTAACAAAACACCGCGTCTCTTGTATATTGTTTCCGTACAAGAGTTTCATTTGAGAATGGTGTGATAAGGGGGAGGGAAGGTTTCCGTCGGTTTATACTGGAAGGATTGCAATCGATCATGTCTATGACTCGTGTTGTAAAACTGTGATCAATACTCCCCTCCAACTATAACATAAGTTGTAAGGGAGAAAGACTACATTTATAATGACCCGTAGCATGATATTATAGGAATACACTTGATTTGGTTGATAACCCGTTATGAAAGTATGGCCGTAGCCAGAAAATAATTTCAAGTTGCGTTTGGTGGACACATCCCCCAATTGCTGGATGTTAGAAAAAATTATAAGTTATAAACAATCCTAGAAGCTATCTAAAGAGTTTTTTATGGCAACATTAGACCATAACTGCCAGAGGCTAGGACTAACACCTATATAACCTCTCGGAAGTGTTTTTTAATGATAAAATAGCCCCTCAACTGCTGTAAGCTAGGAACAATTCTAAATATTAAACACCTCCAGAAGCTATCTGTGTTTCTTTCGGTAACATGACCCCCTAACTACCGAAGGCTAGAAAAAATTATAAATATTAAATACTTCTAGAAGCTCTCTGGAGTAATTTTTATGGCACCATTGCCCCCTAACTGCTGAAGGCTAAGAAAAGGTTATGAATACTAAACACCACTAGAAACACTCTAAAGTGTTATTTTATGGTAACACAGCTCCATAATTTGTACTTGTAACTTAATTTTGATATTGTTTGAACCATAAATAAAGCCATATATATTTTGTTCATAACATTTCGAGGAGGGGGGTTTGAACCAACAAACCCACCCCTTGGCTACGGCCTTGTATAAAAGGTATTTTTTTTACCCTCAAAATCAGATTGTACATTTAAATTGAGACACCATAATATTCTGAAAACGAAAAGCTTCAGAACCAATTGTTTATAACAAATGTTTTTTTTGTTTTTAAGGGGGAAAGAGAATATCACTAGTTTTTTTTATTTCGAAGTTTTTAAGGTTATTTTAAGGTCTGCTAGATTTTTTCAATGAAAACCTATAGTATTTTTAAATCTGGTCTATTCTACAGACATAAAAATACACCTTTTGCCTCAACCTTTTGTTTTATTTTATTATTTAATTTTTGAAGGTATTTTAAATTGTAATTTTTAAAACAATTTTTATTCAAGAACTAATCATTAGGGCCTACATTATGTTATTCTTTAATACGTTAAGTGCAGTATCATTTATAAAATTACTATATATCGAGATTATGACGATCTTTTACATTCCATGAACATACCAACCCGAAAAGTAGATTTTACAACTATGTCTGTTCCCATGTACACCTGTCTGTCTGTACCTGGACTCAAATCACAAATCGTTTTATGGATTTTGTTCATACTTGATATCTGGTTGTTATAGGGCTATACCACAAACTTTATTTTACCCTATCCTTCCAATTATGGGTACGGTAGTTTACTGATTAGTAATTTTTTTGAATTCCAAATGTTTAAAAAATGGCTCTAACGATTCTATTTAAAATGCATATGTAGGGCTTGTTTGACATGTTAAATAACACTATATAATTGGTATAATTCGTTAAAGGGTATTTTATTGGACAGAATTTTAAAAAAACCTGAAATATTTTACTAATGACTCTAATTATTTGGTTCCAAATGATTATCTCGGGAGTGTTTGACATGACAAATAACCCTGTTTGTTTTGGGTAAAAATTCGATAAAGGCTCTTTTACTGAGGAGTGATTTTTGATAATTAGAATATTTTGAAAATAGCTATAACTATTTTCCTTAAAATGTATATCTGAAGAGTGTTTGACATGAACATAACAAATAAAGATGTTTAATTGTTTGGGGGAAATATTTGGTTATGGTAATTTAATGACTTGTTTTAATTTGAATATTTTAAAAAAATGGATAAAGCGAATCGGTTCAAAATTGTTATCGGTAGACTATTTTATATATAGATAATAATGTAGCTTTATTTATCATAAATAAATTATTTTAAGAATAGTTTACTTACAACAAATTATAGAAAATGTCAATGTTTTGGAAATTGACAAACATTATAAGCTTGATAAGATTAGAGAACAGTTGGATGGGGAACTAATACATAACCAGTTACAAAAAAACAAACAAGTTTATCGGTGTTTGAATGGTCTAGAGCGTTAACCTCGTGTCTGACTGGATTGCCAGTGATTGGGAACCTAGTTCAAATTCTATTGGCATGTACTGAATGTAGTTTTCTCTAAATGTTTTCCAACCCACCCTCAACGCAGATTTCTGTACATTTCCTCTAAAATCCTATCTTCCTCATTCATATTCCACTATTAAAAGGTGTGCGTACAGTTGGAATGGGTACTAGGAATATGGAAAGCAAAGGGGGAAGGGGAGGAAGAGTACAGAGGGCAATATATGGCAGTTTGATAACATTTATCTTATCCTCAAAAAATCAATATATTTAAGCAGGAGGATCTCTTTTAATAATAATAATATTAATGATCTATTTTAATGGTGAATTTAACCGTTAACTTAGTCAATCACCGCGTCAGCTTGTACGCAAAAATTAGTTATGCTTACGGAATAGGGATGAGAAAGGTCGCATTTGATAGGAAATTCATCCGAATGAGCGTTAAATAAGAGTTAGAAACATAGTAGAAAAAAACATCTTTATTACAATCGAGGGAGATTCGAACCCTTATCTCCCTAACACCAAAAATCCATTATAATACGAAAGTAACTCGTTAGAACATGCGACCGCCGATGAATTTCTCATAATATAAATTGATTTATATTTAACAATTCTTGGGGGCCTTAATGTTCAATCTATTTTCGCGTGGATAATTTAAATACTTAAAATAGGATTTAAAAAAAACCTCTTGACTTTCTCTTCTAGCTAGTCGTGAGCAGAAATCTCACGTTTCACGAAACTCAAATGTTGTAAAAAGACCTTCTCTATTTTTTATTGAAAAGATTAAAAAGAAGAGCATTTCAACCTTTTCCGTGACACCCGCGAAATTTACGACGGACCACAAAATTAAAAACTTACTCCGAATATTGGAGAGCTTCATAAATTTTTATATTTCCCCTTCCGACTTAAAACGTATCGACCCAGTCTTTTATTCAATGATGAATTGCTTCTTTAAAATTTACAGGTCCCCTAGGAGATGTGATCTGCTAGAATGTTCAAATAATTTTAAAACATATTATTGAGGGTGAATTATTTTGATTCCGACTGTAAAATAAGAAGAGAGAAAATTAAATTGAAGTATTTTTTTTGTAAATAATTAAAATAAGGTATCATTTGTTTTACTAAGATGTTTTAGTTCGTATAAAAACATCGATTTATATTATCACAACCAAAATTAAAATCTATATTATTAAATAGTTACTAATATAACTTAATTTGTTTTAGTAATACACCATACAACGCCCGACAGGTAAATCTATATTAAATTATAATTTTGGGATAAAGATTAGTAAGGTAGAATTTGCATTAAGGGAAAGTGGGAAACCATTCTATAAACAATCCTACCGCCGCAACCTACCAGTATTCAAATCTCAACCTTCTGGTCAATGGAGAACTAGACAAGTGTTACGTCTATTCCACCTACTCATCGATGAGAATATCTTTCAATTCAAGTACTTTTATTTTTATTTTTATTATTATTATTATTATTATTATTATTATTACTGTATACATACATTTAGTTTGGATCTTTACAATTATATACGTACATTTCCTACGCACACGTGTGATTTTGAAATAACGTACCAAAATGAAAATGGTGGAAGATGGTACTAGAATGGCTATATATATGTATAAGGAACCCTTTGCCGGCGATATCCGAAAGAAGCTATGGAACTTCAATTATATGAGTAGTTTTCTGTAGGCTAGGCTACTTTGTTGGTGTGACAGCAGTGCTAACGTTATATGGTGGTACTGGCACTATCGAAACGTTGTATATCATCAAAATAAAGGTCTCATGATTATTGTGAGCATGCCCAATTGCACCTGTAAAAAAGGTGAATTTCAGGCAGCTCTCTGAATGTATACAGCTTGGGGCTTCTCTGGACCAGCGTGTAGAACGTTCCATGTGAATCCCTCCGGAGGACCGGCCATGTGGCACATCGTATCGTACCGCCCAGAGCCACCGCGTGGAACATTCCATTTGCCTTACTCCGGAGGGTCGGCCATGTGGCGCATCACGCCATGATACCCAGAGCCGCTGTGTGGAACATTCCATGCGTCTTACTCCGGAGGTCCAGCCATGTGGCACATCACGCCGTACCACCAAGAACCACCGTGTGGAACATTCCATGCGTCTTAATCTGGAGGTTCGGCCGTGTGGCACATCATGCCGTACCGCCCAGAGCCACCGTGTGGAACATTCCATGCGTCTTACTCCGGAGGTCCATCCATGTGGCGTACTGCGCCATGTAGTGTTTCTCCGAGCCACCGTGTGGAATATTCCATTCACCCTCCCCTAAATTTTCGCCCATGTAATGCGTCTCTGTTTTAAAAGTTCAACCCATCTGGGAGATTTCTTTCATTTATTATTAAAATTTCATGAAAAGTTTTGTTTTATAATTTTCAAATGGCCAAACAGTTATGGTAAATATTAACCTTTTGTTTATCAGTTCCATTCTCTATTTATAATAAATTTAATATACAAGGGAAAAAATAGTGAAGATGTGCTGTTAAATAGTGATTATGTTGAAATTTATCTAAATCTAAATGTGCGTTTTAATGACCAAAATGAGCAGTGAGAATATAAGAAAAAAATGCTCAAAATATCACAACACAAATTAACACTTGTTGTATTACAAGTCATGCTGGCACTAAATAAATGCGCCTGAGGGGTGTCTGAATGACATGAGAGCACGTGATCCATCCCGTCTACTCCCCGAACACACATGCATAGTGCACCGAATGGTAAATAATGATTCTATAGAAACTTAGAGAGACTTCCGGCATGGAATTTCCACTAGCCGCCTCCACGCATCACGGCGCACCGCACTGTAGTGGACGTTGCACCATTTTATTTCCCAAGAAGCGTATACTGGAAATTTCTTCTAGTCGGTGCGGCGCACCCTAGTGGGTGACAAGCATAATCCTCTATCTCTTTTCCTCTCATATATAGGACGAACCTGTAACTTAATAGTGTGGCATGATGGCAGTAATCATGTGACCTTCAGTTCAGTGAGGCACGACGTTTCGCAATATCGATACCTCTATCTAGCTGTAGCACCGCTGCCATGCCATAAAATATGCCTAAACTTCAGGTAACACTTCAGAAGTAACTTCCGGGGATATCGACAACTATGTGTTCCTTGCACCAATATGTTTGTTATAGCACCACTTTCCACACATTACATTAATTTTATCGTACTATATTTTAAAATCACCCTGTATAAGTGGTAAAGAGTAAGAGGGTAAGTAAGAGGATAGCTTAGAGAAAATGTACCTACACTAGTGGTGTAGATCACTGTGAGAATTACATGTTGAAAAACACTTTCAATGAATACCGACTTGACAATATATATCCTTGACTTGTCTGTAAATAGCGACCTAGTAAAATACTATCTTGACTATTTAGACGAATTGGTTACCGCTACGTAATGTGCGATTATTTGCGTCATTACGTGTCAAGTGATTCAATATTTTAAAACTTTTTATCTCATGATGAAACTTTTCAAAAATGAGACTAAAATCAAGAAGTTCATGAGTGATTTATTTTTTTATTTTTGAAAATTAGCCTTTGGGTCAAACATGAATATTTATGGCATTGCCTTTAAATTAAAAAGTATTCAGTACTAGTAAAGTTATGAAATCTTATAAAATAAGCTACAAAATGTCCCCCCCCCCCCTTCCGACCTTTTATATTATTTCTAGAGTGAGTATTAAGTTATTTTGTAATTGGGTGTCAGCGGAAAATAGCGATTTTTTTTAAAGATATAAAAGGGCCGTAACAACTTCTGCAGATACAAATATAAAAATGTGTACGTTTCCTTTTCCTGGGGGTACATTAGTTAAAACAAATTTGAGAAAAAATCCAAGATGATAAACTTCCTAAAATTGTTTAAATATTGGATCACTTGACATAGAATGATCAATTTACTGTTTTTATTTGGCTCTTCAAATCGTATTATCCCTTCGTAGGCCTATAAGCATGATTTATGGATGAATTAGGTAGATTTTTGATTAATTGTACCCGAATTTCCATAAAGAGAAAATGGTAAACTGTTTATTTAAAGCACTCTCAGTAGACTCAATCCAGATTCATTTATAAACTTGTGTTTTTGGGTGGGTAGTAAAGTGACAAAAAATGACAACATTCTTTTAGTAAAACTTTGTAAAATTATTTTTATAAAAAAAAGGGAATTTCTTTGTTTTATGACGTAGACATGACAAAAAATATCATTTGATAACGTTTTTTAATTAAATTTTAAATAGTTTCACTTCTAAAATTGTAAATTTTAAGGATTCATTGATTCAAATTTGTACGTGATTAGAATTAAATTTAAAATTAGGATTCAAGAAATATAAGATCCGATCTACTTTTTACAAAATTAACACTCTTCAAAGTAACTTACTTTATATCAGATATGTTACTATCTTCAAATAATGTTAGTTACATCAGTAAAAATATGAATTAAATTTTCAGAATTATGTAAGGTTTGTTTTAATCACATCATATTAGAGCAATCAACATCTTTTCAAAGAATAGATAAAAATAACTTCTTGACAGAATTTTATTTCACCAAAACGAGCCACCTACATACTGAACATATTCAGCGACATTTTGTGACGTAGCGTAGAGCTCAAGTTTCCTGAGCAGATGAAATCCACCCCCCGACCCCGCCAGAACTTAAACAATACCCCTTCATTAGAAGGAGTTCCATTGAACCAAAGTAAGGGCTTCCATCTGTGTAAAACGTGATAGTATCGTACCCTTCACTGGTAATCCCTAGAGAGCAAGACATTTTAGGAGGATCTAGACTGGATGGGAGTACATTTACGACACCAAAACTAGTAGATGGTAAAAAGGTTTGTTTTTTTTAAGGTGAAGCCATCATAGGTTTAGAAAGGTATTTTTAATGCCACGTCTTATTACCAATATTAGTTATACGCTTATGTACTAGTTACTGGTGATCTGGTGGTCTAGGGGTAAGGTGTCGGACTACTGAGCTGGGATCCGGGGCTCAATCCTCGGTCCCGGCACAGATTTATCTGATTACCAAACCCTTCCATCACCTCTGACAAGACATCTTGTGAATGTGAGGAATGCCAGGCCTCCACCGTGGTTCGGATTCCACGTTAAACTGTAGGTCCTCCATTTCATCTCACAATCACCCTACCATTACACATTAGCGTAAGTGCGTATAACCCGTACGAGTAGTAATGAGTTAGATATGATAAATGTTGAATTTATAGGAATTATACCAGTATTTGCATATCAATGTAGTTTTTATATAACCATATATATGGGGGTAAGGGGGTTATAGAAGTGGATGGGAATGTAGATTTGTGGACGGGGAAGGGTATGAGCAGTAAACATTTTTTTAATATGACAAAGAGCTTCACTACCCATTTAGGTAAAACGTATGTTACCAATTACTTTAATATTTTGGTTTGAAAATGTTTGAACTTAAATATAACCAAATTTTAAAGAAGGGAGAATGTAAAAGCATTTAGGAAAAACATCTCTAGTACACCTAATTGGTATTTGGACCCCTATCTCGTTATCAGCATTCAAGTCTATTACAAGAGTAACGTCTTGGAAAATTAGGTCATTGAAGCAGGCTACTAATATGTTAGAGATCAAAACTACACGAGATAAATAATTTAATATTAAGAAAAAATAAGGGTTAATTCAAACTTATAGTCTTGTTATACACTGTTGTATAATTTTCAACCAAGCTTATGTGTGTTTGAATATTGACTAATATACTAAGAAGTATACCTTAATAAAGTTTTTATACCTTTACCAGCTAATTACGCGTCTTTCAAATGATATGTGTTTTATTGTACCATACAATGTCTATATCAATATAGCTGTCATGTATAATGTGTGTCTATTAACATTTTAAAATTGGTTCAATAAATATTCTATTACAAACAGTTGAGAAAAACGTCCTAAAGAGTGGTGCTTTGAGCCACCATCTTGAAACAATTCGCCGAACATACATTTTAGAAAAACCTATATTTTAACCAAACGTCTGGGCTAAGCCAATGTGAAATTTCACAGCAAATTATTGACAAACTGACACCGGCTTCGGTGGCTGAATGAACTAAGGTGTTTGTTATCTGCTGGTGAATCTTGATCGGGTTTACTGAGTGTATTTTCTTAAATATTTTCCAACTCTCCTTCCATGCAAATGCTGTATATTACCTCTAAAATGCTTCCTTACTCATACCTACCCCATTGGAGTAATTATCATCATATATTCATTTTACTCAAAATAGTTATTAAGAGATAGAGATTTAAAAAAAAGAGACACAACTCAATTTCATATTAATTTAGTAGGATATGGAACACGCGCTATGAGGATTTTATCAATTCCAAGGTAGAGATTGTGGCAAAAATTTGCGAAGGGGGGGGGGAGGCTGATTCTCTAAGAAATACTACCCGCCTCGGTGGCGTAGTTGGCTAACGCGCTTGTCGTGTTGAGCTCTACTGCTGAGGACGGGGAGATCGAGGTTCGAATCTCGGTCGGGTGAACTGGGGGTGGTTTTTCCTAAATGGTTTTCCACTCTCCCTCCACGCAAATGCGGGTTCACTTCCTCTAATTAAAACCTTCCCAATTCCTAGTCCATTATAGTAATTAGTACTTACAGCGTATAACCCGAACAGGTAGTAAGACGCGGTGGTAATTATTATTAATATTATTATTATCTAAGAATTACTACCCTATCTACACTAATAGATGCCGTCATCTTAAATCTGTGAGGAAATAACCTAATTAAATGCGAGAATAAATATATAAGTAAACTACAACATAAATTAATCATGTTTATAGACCTCAAATATAGGTGATAAGTAGGTACCGGATTATGTCTATTTTCCTTTCAAGTATTTACGAGTACAATATGTTAATTTTAAATGATACTGCCTAGAATTGCTTATTTGACGGATAAGCGCCTTAAGGCAGCAACTTCAGCTTTAACCTCTCTCTGTTTCATGCGGTATGAATTTTCTGCTGAAAGAAAGGGCGCAGTTTCTTAGAAGTTGTAAATTGTGGCATACTTGTTTGGGGTAGGTTTGAATTTGAAAATGAACACTTCTTGTTTTATAGATTCCAATTAGCGTCAATTGTGTGGAGGAAAATGGTAGCAAGGGGGCAGACATTTTGGGAGGAAACAGCCTGACATTGCAGGAGAAAAGCTCAACTTTTTCGGAAACGGCAGAGTTTAAATTTTATCCCTTGACATCGTGTGAAGTATAGCACGGCTTTTCAAATTAAAAAAAAAAACATCTTCTCTGAAAATATGACCTTTTTCACTACAGAAAATCAAGAAAATGATCTAGTGATTAATATAATGTGACCCATTTCAGTGGTCGAATATGTTAAGATATTATTCTCACAATAGACTGGACTGGAGATAAGAGGAAAATCGAAATGATAGTCTTGGTCCAATGTACTTAAAGTTTTTTTTATTAAATGTTTGTTGACTCTCACTCCAGGAAAATTCAGATCCACGTTCCTAACCTCTAAAATATTAGTGTAATTGGTACAATATATGTGTATATCCCGAACGAGTAGTGAGACTGTTGCTAAAAACAAAACAAAAAACAGCATTGTGAATTGGCTGTAGGTGGTAAAATAGTATATAGTTAGATCAATTTTGCATTGCCTTTTGTGTGTTTTTTTATCTTAAAAAGTGCCTATTTTGGTGCCTAGATCCTATATATTTGACACATATTTGCTTGCCAATTTTAAACATTTTTGGTGACAAAAATGTATCGCCCTAGTAATGAATATATGTAGAGTTAGTCAATGATTTTATCTTGAATTATTATATTTAGAAGGGAGAGGGCCTATCTGTGAAGGAACATGGATAGATATCCCAAATTATTACCAATAATTTATACAAAATATATAATCTTTTATTTATAAAAAACTGTATTACATGCTCATTAAACTTGTAAGAACTTTTAAATTCCAGATCATTTGTCAAAATTCTCACAACAAGAAGGATGATCTTTTTTTAAAAATCGGGAATTTTTTATTTTCTACGAGTTAAAACCGGGAATTTTACTGGGACTTTATTTTTAACTCTAGATTCTTAGTGGCAGCCCTCTATCACGATGATGTGTTAGGAATGAGTCCGACACCCTAGCTCGGTCAATAGCGTTTTCATCTGTGTTTAAGGTCCCGGGATCGATTCCTGACACAGCGTGACATTTTATTACTGGTTAAATCGGGGTTTCTGCGTTGACAGTGATGAATTAACGTCCAGGGGGCTGTATGTTGTGTCTGTTCTAGATTTATGTTTGTTTTATAATTCGTGTGCTTATTTAGGATATCGGTTCTAAAGGTGCTAGTTGAATACCTCAATTGATTGAAAAAAAATGTTATGAATGAGAAGGGTTGAATTTATAGGAACAATACATTATTATCATTATTATTAGTAATGCGTCTTACTACCCGTTCAGGTTATAGGCTTAGGTACTAATCATGCTAATGGATTATGAAATGGGAAAGTTGAATTTAGGGGAAGTGAGCCTACATTCGCGTGGAGGGAGATTGGAAAACCATTTATGAAAAACCACCCCAGTTCACCCGATTGAGATTCGAACCTCGATCTCCCCATCCTTGGCAGTCTAGCTCAACAAGACTTGTGAGTTAGCTAACTACACCAAGGCATAGAGGAAGTACACATGCACTGGCGTGTAGGGAGGATGGAAAACTATATTGAGTACAAACTACGTTTTACCTATCATCGCCAATCCATTCCATTGCGAGAATGATGCCTTAGATCATGTGACCACAGAAACTGGTGAGAATGACTTAAAGTACGAGATCCACCCAGAATAATGAGAGGAGTGGGTATATAATTAAAAACACAAACAAAATCGTTCCAAGTTTGATTTCTGGTGTCCAGTACGTCGTTTTTAAAACTATTCAAGAATAACGAGGGTAATAAATTCTACTTCGTATGATTATCTCTCCCACCGTTATGCAATCCTCCTAGTCCTAGACTCAACACACAGTGTCACGTGATATCCATTGTACAGCTTGTCACGTGGCAACCAATAGACGCTATTATTTATGCCCCTTTGTGGCCACTGGGCGACCAACCCCCTTGTTATGAGAACATCAAGTAGATCTGATTTAGAAGTGGAGTAAATGAGATGGCAATAGAAGAAATCACACGATAGTATTGGAGGGTAAGGAGGGTTGAGGTGTTATAAAACAACTTTTTGGAAGAGAAATTTGCAATTATATATAAACTAAAAAAATTAAATATATATCCTATTTAAGTGTTCATACTATTAACCTGAAAGTAAATTAAAATTACCAAAAAAATACGCTTTGACGTCATCCCGGAATCGAGCCATAACGACCTAAAGGGCACCATCTGTTTGGTGAAGATAGTACCAACTTCTGCGGAAATAGGGTGTAATTTGGTCAGCACAAAAGAACTCTCCGGCCGTTGATCTCAGTTTCATACACCGAAGGCACTACTTTTGAATTAAATTAGCTCCTCAATTGTTCACCCCGTTCCAGACTCAATGCCCCACGGAAAATTGAGGATCGAACCTATGACTCATGGAAAATTATTTAGTTTTGAAATTTAAAATTTAGATGAGTAAATTACATTAATCTTATTTTACGCCTAATATTTTCCCTATAAAATTTGCTATTTGTTTAAATTTAAGTTCTATTTAATGAGCAACCAAAACATTCGCACTTAACGTATGTTCAGTTTTAGTTTTCATTGCGTATAGGCCAAGATGGTACTGAACAACCAAATATATATGTAGGCTTATATATTCTTTCCAAATACAAGCTGAGAATAAGTTCAAGTGGGACCTACTTTATTCTTATTTAAAACATATCCGTATCAGTGGTCTGTTTTTCCTAAATTATTCTCCACTCTCCCTACAAGCAAATTTGTATACATTTACTTTAAAACTACCTTCCTCATTACAATCCAACTAGCGTAATTCATTTATGCATATATTCTAAATGGTAGAGTCTGGCGGAAAAAAAAACATAAAATTTTTAAACAGTTGAACGTAAAACGTAACGATAATTACTGTGAAACAAATTTCAAATATGTTAATGAATCTTTCAAATTTGTTATAAAAACTCATTGTATTATTATTATTATTATTATTATTATTATTATTATTAGCACCGCGTCTTACTACCCGTTCGGGTTATACGCACTTACGCTAATGTGTAATGGTAGGATGATTGTGACATGAAATGAAGGACCTACAGTTTAACGTGGAATCCGAACCACAGTGAAGGCCTGGCATTCCTCACATTCACAAGATGTCTTGTCAGAGGTGAAGGAAGGGTTTGGTAATCAGATAAATCTTAGCTGGGACCGAGGATTGAACCCCGGCCGCCAGCATAGAAGTCTGATACCTTAACCTTAGACCGCCAGGTCACCAACTCATTGTACTCAAATTATTTTGCCCAACATAATGTTTAAAAGTAAACTTTAATTTAAAAAAAAAGTAAAAATCAATCTATTTCCTGAAAAACAAAAATATATAATTACGAAAGAAAATAAAGTTTTAAAATAGAGATCTCTGTGTCAAAATTCTCACCGTCACAGAATTAGAGCAACGACTGTCAACTGTTATAACAAACTGCCTAAAGCGTCAGTCTTAAAATTTCTTCTCGCGATACAAATCTGAATATTTTACTCTTGACAGCTGCACAGTTAACAAACTTAAATGATAATTCAGAAGGTAATTTCAACCACCCTTGGCCAAAAATCCAATTACATTATTCTTTAAAAAGTAAGTTGATGTTATTTAAAGAACCAAAGAAAAACAAGTTTAAAAAAATACGTGTCAAGTCGTCTTTTTTTTAAATAACAAAAATGTAAAATTTATTTCTTTGAAATTGAACTATCCTTCATTATTAAATTGATACATAAACATACTTTTAGGTGTAGTTTGTTTGAGAACAAAATTTTAAAGATAAAAAATGTGCACAAAGACTGTATATTTGAATTCAAATATCCTATTTTTATTACGTCTAGACCATGCATAGCTCTACGATGAACCAGACCATCATTAACTGCAACCCGCAATACTATCTTCTTTAACAATGCCACGTCTCCAGAGAACTATTGGTATAGCTCAGAAGGCTTTGCCCCAGTTAAAGAAAGGTGGGACTATGCATGTGTTCAAATGAAGTCACAGACACAAACTTAATAAAGTACAGAGACTGTAGCTATGGTAGAATTCTGGTAAGAAGGAAAATTTAGAAAATACAAACATAATTTGGGCTGTCAACATCTATAGCACTTAACTTAATCCTACTATTACATAAAAATGATTTGGTGTACGCATGCTACTCCTTAAATTATTACACCATTTGTGCTGAATTTTCGATTGTAATGTTCAAAACTCAGACGTCCTGTTAAACAAATGGGCTAGTTCAAATCTATGTCCACTTTATTTAAAGATGGTGGCTACAAAACAATACTCTTTAGCCATTTCCTCAGCGGTTACTCTTGCACAAAGAAAATATAGCACAAACGGATTGTGCTGAAATTTTCCATGGACATAGCTATAAAGTCCGGATAGCATAAAGTATGTAAAAAAAATCTCCATTTCGTTTCAATAGGGTGGCTACAAAACATTACTCTTTGGCCCTTTTCCCAATTCTACTTATCGGATATTTATTGCAACTATTTCAAATAGTTCTTAAATATAGAGTAGATTAGATAGGATTGTCATTGATATAGGATAGTATTATAATTATAAACCGTTCAAAAAACTGCAAATGGCTAAAGTTTTAATATTATTTTATGAGAATTGGTATTATCTATTAAAGTAGCAAGAGCACATTTTATTATTTTACATAAGTTATTAAAATAAAAAATATTTTCTCAACTTCTATAACTGTAAAAAAATGTCCTCTATATATATCAGAGTAGTTAGTCTATAATTGACTTATTAGTAGATATTTCATCGAATTAAAAACCGGTAAAAATTACCTTAAAATAGCATTTTACAAATGGTGTTCCGTGAGGTAAAATTAAGAGTTGCGCAAAAAACCACATTAAAGATAAAAAAAAATATTTTAAGTACGCTTCTATCTGACAGAAGAGACAAAATTTGGCTCAGGTCACTTTAACTGCATTCTATATTCTCGCTTTACTCTGGAACAAAAACAAAGAATCAAAACTGACCTGGGGCAGCTACCGACATGCGAATACATTTAATGTCAACAGTTAAACAGTAGGTATATAAGAATATTTTTTTTAAAAAAACTACACTCTACTCATTAAAATGTAGGTTGACGCTATCATATTTTTTCATTATTAATATTAATAAATAATCTGATACCTCAATCATTTAATTAAGAGTAAAACTTTTTCATTTTACTTCCTGACCGGCATGAATTAGGGTGGCTCAATTTATTTATGGGACATGAAAGAGGACAAAATGTTTAATTTTCTTCCCCCTGGAAAAATATAACTTTCAATTTAAAGGTATTTTAACTTACACGAAGAAAAAACTTCGCGTATGGAGCATTTAATATCTGCTACGCTAAATTATTATTATATATCACTATATATTACTAACACTACGGGCTATACGCCAGTGAGTTTCTACGAGCGAGCGAGAAAAAGCCTATTATTTTTTCTGGGAGAGGTTTTTTTCACATTCATTCCAGAATTATTTTACATGCCCCACAAACGACGTGGGACAGACGGCTTTACTTCCCCTCCGAAGTACGCTGTACCATGGATTTTTGTCGCTCGGTAAAAATCCGTCGACCTCAGCTAGGTTCGAACCCACAAAAACTGGATCGTGAGACGAGGATCTTACCTCCAAGACCAACAAAGGTTGACTGCTACGTTAGAAAAATATGACGGGTTCCATTATGTTATATGAAATACAAATGTCTTCCATGATTAAATTTAACTGGGAAACACTGCTTTATAGTGCTCAAAACTTTTAAAAATTAATTCTTTCTCTGGCTGAAAATATTCACTAGAAAAAAATAGCTTAAAATAACTACTAAGACTCCAAATTAGGTAACAAATCAATTGTACGCAAACCAAAAATATAACTCCATATTTAATAATTGATTTTTCTAATTTAATTCTTTATCAATTCATCAACCTTTTTTCTTTTTTTTTAAATTTTTACACAATACAATACTTAATTTTAACAACTCGTTTTCTTCAGCTAAACGATTTAATTGTATTGTATTAATATTAAATTAAAATGTAATAACCTTATCACTCATAGCTAATGGCAAACTGTGCATCATTTTACAAATTATTTAAATCTCAATTTGCAAATGACACTAAACGGGTCTTTGGTGGATCGGGGTGTTATTGAAGATAAAGAGAAAATACACAACTTTGGTATTTATGAGCGTGTACCACATTTAAATTTCGACACTAACATTTCGTCTCCGTGCTCATGTATTTTAGTATTTTAGTAAGGCCCATGCGTTAAGCCAGACATATTCGAAAAGGGTTTTTGAGGTTGGAGTTGGAGTGTAGGGGGGAATGGACGGGGATTGGGGGGAGTGTCTAGCTCTACAGATGTCACACGCACATGGGCGAAGACTCTGCTTAGAATAATAAAAAGGGATTCTCTGGATGTAAGGGGGAAATAGCGGTGAGCGTAAGTCATTTTATGCATGGCCGAATTCAAATTATTACGAGTTTAGATTTTAATATAAGTCTCTACAGAAAAGGGGTGAGCTAGGGGGCGGGAGGTGTTATGAGGGTTCGAGGGGGAGAGGAGAGAAACTCTCGATGTGATATAGATGTATCTTTTTGCGTTTGGGGTGAGAATATT
Source organism: Timema shepardi (assembly GCA_902151425.1). NCBI lineage: Eukaryota > Metazoa > Arthropoda > Insecta > Phasmatodea > Timematidae > Timema > Timema shepardi. The sequence goes on along the minus strand of CABFVX010002081.1, from coordinate 10,253 downwards.
GATCATAAATTAAATGTTTAGCTCTGCGTGAATGCATTTAAGAGAAAAAGTAGGTCTATAATAATAGTATTTTTAATTTAAAAGTTTTTTTATTCAAATATTTATGACATTAAAGCAGAAATAGAGAAGAATACATTAAATATGGTTATAAAGAACAGCAAAAAGAATTCTTGACGTTTTCCAGTAGGATGTAATTAAAATATATTTGTATGTATATTAAGCGAGTTTTAATGTGATTAAAGCGGAATACATGTTTAAATGCTCTGGGGCAGGGCAGGGGGGTGTAGGAAGATAGTGTTTAGAAATGACTAACGGAGACATTTAAACAAATTGTTATGATTGCAATCATTTATTTATTTTAATTAAACTGCATTTTTGTTTGAGAGCATAAATATATTCATTTTTTTTTTTTTGCCAAAATCTTCAATAATAAATACTAATGAAATGTTTATTTCAATTGTATATATATTTTTTACTCTTAATGCTTTCAAATTTGTGGTTTTAATATGTATTAATGGTAACCAATTTTAAAGTAAAATTGGGCTAGTTATCTTGTACTATTTCATTCGAGTTACGATAGTCCTTTCTTTATTTTCCCTCCCAAACGTCTATGTTTAGCCCAATTCATCACCAATCGGAACAAAATCATTTTTCGAGGTTGGAGATCACGTAACCCGTCTCAGAAAATGGAACAATAATGCTGACTGGACGTCTAAGGAGACGTGTCCAGGACTCCCTATGTGTTTCATATCTCGCACAGGCTTTGAAATTACTGTCCCATCTTCTCACGGTGGAAAATACAACTGGCGCTGTCCTAACTTCACTTTGTCTGTTTTCATTGTTGTATTTTGTCACCACGTCTTACTACCCGTGTGGGTTGTACGCATATGTATTAATTACGCTAATGTGTTAGAAACGAAGAAGGCTGAATTTAAAAGGTTACCCACATTTGCGTGGAAGGATAGTGAAAAACGTTTGGTGTCCTAAGGATGCTTTTTTAATAAATACAAGTATTTGAACCCTGATCTCCCAGTCATAGACAATGGTCTATTCCATTGAGAGAGTGACTCTTTAGATCATTAAACCACCGAAGTGAGATTTTTTTTTGCCACAGCGTATTAATACCGGTATAGGTTGCACGCCTATATTTTAAATAACCTGATGAGTTAATGATGAAGAATGTTGAATTTAAAGAAATTGTGCCTTCATTTTCATGGAGGTATAGTGGAAAACCATTTTAGAAAAAAACAAACACTTAAATCACACCTGACCAGGATTCAAACCCCAATCGACCTGTCTACGGGAGTCTAGTCTAACGTGTGCATGTTATTAATTGGAACATAATAATCTCCAGGCGCCCATCATCTTACTACCCGTCTGGGCTAATCGCGTTTAATTAAGCCTCTGAATGATCATAATGCTTAGTTTGAGTGCCCACCAATTCGGAACTTTGAAAGTTTTTCATCGGAAATAATAAGAAAAAGTTCATCTTCGTTTTGGATTAAATTATTTGTGTCTTTAAAATATTTTTTTATTTTAAAAAGGGAATTATTGGAACATTTAAATTTTTGAAATATTTGTTCATGCTAGATGGTTTGAGCGTTTATAATTTAAATATTATATAGTATCTATAAAATAAAAAAATAAAAGCTTACCTAGACATTTTTACAATTTAAAATAAATATTAAATAATGAGGATAGTTTTTTTTACCCTCAAGTGTTTCTAAAAAAAGACTCGGGATTTTACTACTCCAACAGAAAAATCTGGAATGCCGCCAAAGTAATTTTGTGCTCGTGAAAGGCAAGTATATTACTGCATTTCATGTCTTTTACAGTGAATGCTAAAGCTTTTATTGGTATTTAGAGATACCTGCTCTTCATAAAATGTTTATTTTTCTCTCTCTACAACTGCCATTACTACACTAGGCCATTGTCCCCTTTGTGTTAAAGCTGAAAGAAAGAAATTGGTTATTAAGGTCAAGCATAGAAGGTGAGTTCTATGTCAAGAAATACCTTACTATTGTTTGGTTTTCATTTGCCTTTGACATAATTAAATAAAGTCTTTTGAGATTACACCTTTATTTCTCGATTCAAAACTCACCCCATACTATTATATTTTTTACTGGCTCTTATTAAGTATACATTCATATTCCATATTAAAAAATTAGCCTATTGTTTTAAAATTTTATTATATATATATATGATATTCATATTTTTCTACGTGAATAAACTTACGTTTTGGAAATGATTGGTAAAACTATTCAAATTTCACTTTAAAAGAGAATATTTGAGATGATCAAATTTTTTTCAGTTTCAATTTTAAGAATTATTTTAACATGAGCCACAACTTTTTTTAAATTTGTTTTTTTCTACATAAGGTTAAAAATAAAATATTATCATGATAATAAAGAGAGATGTTGTTTAGACTTAAATTAACATTAACTAAGATAACTTATTTTAATATAATTATTATTTGCAAGGCTGGCTCATAAGTTTTATGCGCCCTAGGCTAGACTGAATTGACCAGCAAATGCAAGGTAAGAGGCCATTGGGAGGATCTGAACGCAGAATGGAGGTTAACACTATAATTAACCTGAAAGAGATAGGGTGTAATGAGGTGGACTGGATGGAGCTAGATCAAGGTAGGGATAGGTGGCCTACTTTTGTACATGCAGCAATGAACTTTCGACTTCTTAGTGCCATATAAAAGTAAGTAAAACAAGATTTAAATTTGCACCCCAGTTTATTCTGTTTCATCTAGTCATATTTCATAGCTTAAAGATAAAAGAAAAAATATTGTGTATTTTATTACAATTGACAATCCAAGGGTGCATACAATATACTTGTAAACTTGTGCCCCTAGATGTTGCCACGCCACTGAAAATAAAATATAATGTATAGTAGGATATTTATAAATTAGGTAGAAGATGAATGCTGAAATCGCCAGCAATTATAGATTTAGTTTGAGCTTTAAATACAGTTAGAGTAAAATAACAAAACTCAAAATACAAATATATACGTGCTGGTAAAAAAAAACTCCATGGCGTCAGTCTGCATGCGAGATATACCAACCGAGTGACATAACCAAGTTAGTGAAGATAGTGCCAACATTTGCAGATAAAGTGTGTCATGTGGTCAGCATAACGAACCCTCCATCCATTGATCTCAGTTTTTTTTAGACCGGAGCCGCTACTTTTTCATTCATATAGCGCCTCAGTTGTCCCCGTTTCAGGCCCAGAACTTCTCTGAAAGTACCTGGGATAAAACCCGGGACCTATGGCTCTATATCCAGGAGCTTTGAATACTAGAGCACAGAGGTAGTCAGTTGTTAATAAATGCTGAAAGAAATGGAAAATCCATTGACTTGTTTCTATTACCAGTTTTCTACGCGGGTGACATAGGGGTTTTAAACTGCTCCCATTATAACTTTTTCTGACACAACCATAATTCTGAAACACATGAATCATATGAATGGGATTGGAACCCAGTTATAATCGTCATCAATTTTCATTAACGGTTCGTTTTTCAGCGGTGTTTCAGTTTGAATATTTATAACGAATTTATTCTTCAAAATATTAGATAAAATGTTTTAAGAGTATGTTATTTATTTAGAAATAATCAAAATAATCAATCATCATCATCATCATAATCATCATCATGATTAACAGCTTCCAGCTACTGGCTTGGTCTGTTTGGAACACAAGCCTCTCAACCTCCTTCATTCCTTTCAAATAATCAATAACTTATTTTATTTAATTATCTGTTAAACATTTTAAAAAAAAGATCACATTTTGTTGGGATGTTCCCCTAAAACCTTTGCGCCCTAGGTGACCAACCGGCCTTGACTAAGCGCCGGATCCAGGTGAAAGATCGCCTAAGTCAACTATCTTGCTTAGCCAAATCACCAGGCATTTAATAAAGCCCAGTTATATTGTGAATGTTGTGCGCATATACACCTCAAGCACTCTTATCATATCAAAAGCATTGTAATTGTGGCATTCATAAAGCCACCTACTAATTTAGAAAATGTAGAAAGTTGAGAAATTTCTTTTATCTCTGGATTTAACACAAAAGGAGATCATTAGTGTTTTGGATTTTAAAAAATCTGGAATCATACGCATCCTTCTAATGGTCATTTTTTGTTTATCTATTATTAATTGAATGATTCACTATTATTTTGTATTCTCTCCACCCCAAATCTTAATGTTAGACCAGTTTAGTCCGACAGAGATTCTCCTTTTTCAGCATGCCTACACAACTGCTATATCTTCTAGCATACCATATTTTAGAATGACCAACACAGCTTCCATATCATCTAGCAGATCCTTATTCCGAATGACCAACCCAGCTGCTATATCATCTAGAAGACTCTCTTTCAAAATGCTGATACATTTGTGAGCCTCTTTCAGAATGCCGATACAACTGTCACATCTTCTAACAGACTCTCTTTCGGGATGCCGATACAGCCTATAAAATAGCACTATTAAAAAAAAGTAAAATTGTATTATATTTGTCAGAGAAAAATATGTTTGTGTATTCTAAGTTTCTTCTTACTAATACCTACTCCAAAATATTTTGTCGACATTAATTTAAATATTTTAATCTGCAAATACAATATCAATTTATTGATATCATTTTCTGTTGATGTTTTTTACGCTCCACTTAAAATTGTTTAGAGGTCTAAGGCGTTAATATTGAATTTATATGAATAAATAATATTGCATGCATATAAATGCGTCCATTAAGTAAATGATTAAATGTTATAAAAGTAATGGTTTAGATATTTTATTTTAGTTTAATCTTCCTACTTCTTGTGGGATTAAACTAGATGAAGTGCACTCTTCGGTCACTTCAATAGGAAATTCCCCCTGGCATCTCTTTTCCTAGCCTTATCTACTTTTTTTTTTTTTTTTCTT
>CABFVX010002080.1:91156-119128 GCA_902151425.1 Timema shepardi | reverse complement strand
GGGGGGAGCAGATTTCACTTCTCTTTCCCCCACACCTTGTGAAATATGTTACCAACCTCTAATCTAGAACAAGTGTCCGTAACATTAATCAGTCAATTAAATTCTGATATTAGTATTATCCCAACAGAACGGAACATTATATTGCGCTCAACTATAAAAATGACAGTGTCTGGACTCATGACAAGATTTTGGCACCGTGTTTTAAGCAATGGACATGATCAGCTCTATTAGCCTGGAAGAGTCGACCATCAGTCTCACCGTCAACTGGGTACCGGTGTACCCCGACTCTCCCTGCGCCCAGGTCTACAAGGTGTACCATACCCATGACATCTCTGGGGTCACGATATCTGACGTCGTGTCGAGGAACATCACCACGAAGACTCTGACGAGACTCAGAGCAAACAATTGGTACATCGTGCGGGTCATGGCTGTTTTCAATGACGGCTCCGTCTCCAGGAATGTCTCAAGTAGAGGGCGCACACTAACCTCAGGTACGATGTGGTCCGAGGTTATTTGTGTAGGGAGGAGGGGAGTTAGCAAAAACACAGGATTTTTATGGGCCTCGCCCATCAATCAAGGGAGGTGAGGGTTTTACCTCCCCCTCCCACCAAATTTGGATGCTCCTAGAAGATATTGAGTGGTCTTCGCCAATATATTATTTTGAAAATGACATTCCCTGGTAAATATTTGAAAATTAGAAGCTTATGGAAACTATTTGTAGTTCGCTGCGAGGCCAGAGGGGAGGGGAGTGCACTTGCACTCCTTAGAGCCGCTTACTACCCACCCGGGTTACCGCATATAAACTAATTACACTATTGTGTTAGCAGTGATAGAGGTTAACATTAGAAGACGAGGTTTTTCCCCATTCTCCACGTAAATGTGGGTATATTTCCTCATAAACATCCCTAACACATTAGCATAGCTACAGTAGCCCCACGGCTTCTTTGGTGCTGACTTACAGTTCACAGCTGACTTCTGACCGTCAACATTTAGGTATATACAGAGACAGCTGCTAAACACATGTTCTTGAAGATCATTTGGTTCGGCGTAGGGATACATTAATTGGTCTGGTAACTTTTCAAAGCTGTCAGTCAGCACCAAAGAAGCCATGGGGCTACTGTAGTGTATGCCGAGTATTAAGATGAGGTGTAAGAAGAGGTAGGTAATAATCTTTCTCCTTCTCTTACAGGCGTTGCCAACCGTCGCTCACCCTCGGTCCCAATATCGTTGTTATCTGTGGTCTTCTGTTGTTTGGTGGGAAAACTTTAGAACCAAAATAAATTATATTTGTATATATTCACAGTGGTTGTGTTTTTATTAGCCAAAAAAAAAACCCAATAATCCTTCATTATTTATTTTAAGTAAATGATCAAGTTTTAAATAATAATGTTTGAGAGCAGCTAAATTATTATACAGTATTGGAAATTTTAAAAATAAGAAAAGGTAAATTAATTGAACGAAGAAAGCTCACCAAGGGAAAGGGGGGGGGGGGTATGCGTGAAGAATCCAACGCACAAAGGCGACATCTTCCTTTCTTCTCGACTATAGTATTGCACTCGGTATATTTTCACGATTCTGGTGTAAGACACTCAGGCCAATTCTTAAATATTTACCTGAGTGTATTTGAATTCCTATCATAAAAAAACTATTCAACATATACTCAAGAAAAAATTCACACGTATGCTCTAAACATGTTAGAATTAGAAAAAAAAATGTCAACGATCATTAGGTATACAATAGATGAATTGTAAAACATATTTAAATTTGGAAAAATTTGGAAATTATAATTAACATTTAAAATTTAGAGGTGAAAAAATCGATTGCCTTATTGTCTTCATCACTTCTACTGAAAGAAAGATCATTTATTTCTGTAAAACCTGATATAAGTTTGGTGTCTGTAGTGGTGTTATTTTCTAAACTACATCAATTTTAGTAAAATTGTGTATAGCCCTAAATACTTTTGGAGTCAGCACCTTTGTTTTGGAAAACACTCTACATGCCACAAATAAATAATAAATAAATCAGTCACTTTCAAGCGTAAATTCACTATCGTTAGATATAGTAACTAAATCCTCTGTAGTGTCAGTCATCTAACCTAGAACTTGGACCCACCATTGCCTACAGTAGCCCCATGGCTTCTTTGGTGCTGACTGACAGCTCACAGCTGACAGTTGACAGCTTTGAAAAGTTACCACACCAAATTATGTATCCCTACGCCAAACCATATGATCTGCAAAAACATGTGTTTAGCAACTGTCACTTTTGACAGTCAACATTTAGGTATATACCTAATATGTTGACTGTCAGAAGTGAGCTGTGAGCTGTCAGTCAGCACCAAATAAGCCATGGGGCTACTGTATATACCTAAATGTTGACTGTCAGAAGTGAGCTGTGAGCTGTCGGTCAGCACCAAAGAAGCCACGGGGCTACTGTAATTATAAAAATAAATATTATATTGTACTAACACCACGGAATATATAACTTCAGTAAAAACTATTATGAAGAAAACAAAGAATATATATAAAAACCTTTGTGAGAAAACCAAAGAGCAACTACAAACACTCGAATCAAAATGAAATAAAGAAAAATATGGGAGTCAAAAACATATTAACGCTACGGTGTAAACAATTGGAAATAACATAACTCATTTGTGGAGAGAAAAAAAACAATTTTTTGTTGACATTACAGTGCTTTCTGTTGAGGAAAATATGTACTAAAGTTTAATGTTTAGGATAAAGATTTATTGTTCCATCTACTGAAAAACAGTCATCTGTGGACAGTCAACCTTACAGTTCAACCAAAAGCATCAGTCTACTCTCCTGACCTGATGAAGCTGTCTGTGACAGTGAAAGCTTGTCCTTAAAATGTGTTTGTGTGTTTTTAGTGTTATATCTAAACAATTTCTACTCCAGTATCACCCAGGTAAGTGTGCTGGCTATCCCTAGTAATTTAAACCATATCATACTTTAGAAATTTTTAAACTGAATATGAAACAAAGATTATATGATGAAAAGGTTTTGAATCTAATTTGAATTATATTCCAGGTTAAATTATATTAGTTTATTTTTTAATATGCTCCAATAAAATACTATACAATTATTCACACAAGTTTCCATAGTCAAGTTAAATAATCTGGCATCCTTTCAAACAAAATATTAATATGTCCACAAGATTTATCTGAAATGGTTTAATACAATTATTAGACATGCTAACAAATTGATTTGTGTCCATAAAAAAAACTGAATTCTTGAAACAATTTGAATTCTAGAGTTTAATTATGAATCAATGAATCCAAATCATAGATCTATTTTGATATGAAATTCAGAATACAATATATATATATATATATATATATCTACAATATCAAGATTTGAAATGTCAAAACTTTGCATGGGTTTGAGTTCCATAACCCACTTGCACAGTTAGTAAATGTTCAAAACACTAAGACGCACTAACCAAAAACACTAGGGATGTGTAAGTACTCAAAATTTCTTGTTCAAGTCGTGTTTAAGTGCCTTTTCCAACTTTACTTGAAGATTTTTACAAAACTAAAATAATGTGAGCACTCAGAAATTTAGATTTTATCGTGAAAATACAAGGTTTAATTATTTTTATTCAATTTAAATTTTTTTAAGATATTACTTCATTGCAAATACAGTCCCTCAATATTTCCTTTAATCTGATTTTTTTTTAATTCAATTTTTTAAAATCATATTAGATTTATTTTAAAAATACAAATCATTTTTTTCACCCAAAAAAATGTAATTATTAGAAATTTATGTTTGGGGTTAGTGATTATGCATGGATCTATTTAAAAAAAAAGGTCAACTTGCAATATTTTATTTACAAAAAATGCTCTGTACTCAAAAGCAAAATCAACTTAAGGTTTTCATTCAAATTCAGATTTAACTCAAAGGGGAATATGCTTACTCGCAAATTATTAAAAAAAAAGTCAAGCGAGAGTTTGAAATGTTTGTTTTTTAAAAAAAACGTCCCCTCAGACAAATCTTTAGTCTTGGTTTTTTCGAAGGGGCTCGGTAAGATGTGGTGGCTATTTGTTGAATCCTGACACAACATACAATTTTTCCCTGGTGGGTAGTCTCCAAGTAGCGCACAGTTATCAGCTCAGTTCTCACCCTGCTCTGATAGGCCGGACGGAACCTCCTCTTTGATGTGACCAGTTTCAATCTTGGGTGTTTGCACAAAGTCCCCGAGACAGTCCGTCCCTTGTGGGGTGTTCTTCGGGTTTGGACTGATGACCGCCGGCCGAGTGTCTTGTGCACCTGTGTCAACAACACACGTCAGTGGACAAGAAACACACATCAGTGGACGAGAAACACACGCCAGTGGACGAGAAACACACGCCAGTGGACGAGAAACACACGCCAGTGGACGAGAAACACACGTCAGTGGACGAGAAACACACGTCAGTGGACGAGAAACACACGTCAGTGGACGAGAAACACACATCAGTGGACGAGAAACACACATCAGTGGACGAGAAACACACATCAGTGGACGAGAAACACACATCAGTGGACGAGAAACACACATCAGTGGACGAGAAACACACATCAGTGGACGAGAAACACACATCAGTGGACGAGAAACACACATCAGTGGACGAGAAACACACATCAGTGGACGAGAAACACACATCAGTGGACGAGAAACACACATCAGTGGACGAGAAACACACATCAGTGGACGAGAAACACACATCAGTGGACGAGAAACACACATCAGTGGACGAGAAACACACATCAGTGGACGAGAAACACACATCAGTGGACGAGAAACACACATCAGTGGACGAGAAACACACATCAGTGGACGAGAAACACACATCAGTGGACGAGAAACACACATCAGTGGACGAGAAACACACATCAGTGGACGAGAAACACACATCAGTGGACGAGAAACACACATCAGTGGACGAGAAACACACATCAGTGGACGAGAAACACACATCAGTGGACGAGAAACACACATCAGTGGACGAGAAACACACATCAGTGGACGAGAAACACACATCAGTGGACGAGAAACACACATCAGTGGACGAGAAACACACATCAGTGGACAAGAAACACACATCAGTGGACAAGAAACACACGTCAGTGGACAAGAAACACACATCAGTGGACGAGAAACACACATCAGTGGACAAGAAACACACAGATACCGCAGAGCATCACACAATGAGGACAGTGTCCATAGTCTTAGTACATTCAGTGAGACAATGACAGAGCTTGCTTTTAAAATATGTACTCCACTCAAACTAGACTCGAATGTACAAACTGGAGTTCGCAACTCCTTAGTTGTTTCAATTGGAGCGTGGTTCTTTGCATCTCCAAGGATAGACTAGAGATGAGGGTTTGTGACAGGATGTTTGGACACCAGGAGTTCTGTCGTTTGGATTCGGGGGGTGTGTGTAAGCAAACAGTGTCAGACTCATATGCACGATGTGTTACGATAGCCCCTTGTGGGGTAAATGGCGGCATCACAGTCCGTTTGGAGGGCTCCTTCCTAAGTCCAACGGCATTCAATGGAATGAACACACACATATTAGTGACTGATAAGAAGATACATTGTTACATACGGTTTGAGACGCCGAAATATCTTGGGACATGTTTTTACAAACTTTCACTTGGCACGATAAAATGAATATTTCAATATCAATAAAAGTATCAGAAAAAAAGTATTGAGTAAGTAATATTTAATATTTAGCACTGCGTCTTACTACCCGTTCAAGTTATACGCTTTAAGTACTAATTACTCTAATGGATTAGGAATTGGGAAGGTTGAATTAAAGGAAGTGAACCCGCATTTGCATGGAAGGAGAGTGGAAAACCATTTAGGGAAAACAACCCCCCAGTTCACGCGACTGAGATTCGAACCTCGATCTCCCCGTCCTCGGCAGTCGAGCCCAACACGACAAGCGCGTTAGCCAACTACGCCACCGAGGCGGGTCATGCTTATATTAATGATGTGATTTAATTATTATTCAGTATTAAAATACTATTTAGTAGGTGTTATAATAATGATTATATGTTAATTCAAAGGATGATGACAGTTTACATCGGCCAGTCCTTGCGTCAAAAAGAAACAGACCCGCACCATTACTTACCATTACGCTATATTTGGTGGGTTTTCAAATCTGTTCATAATACAAACAATTTGTATCCTTCCTTCAGAATGTTACGAAGCTGTGAAGGTAATTGAGGGTGTCAAAGTGGAAACGAAGGAGATTTGAACTTCGGATTTAATGGACAAAGAGGAATTAGCTACCTGTTGAATCAAATTGATCGTTACTGGACAATTCCCCGACCCGGGTGTTATGTTATCGGAACTCATCAAACGCGTAACACAGCTTCCTAAAAGATGAAACTAAAAAACACAGAATGGAGAAAAAATGAAATCGGCAAGGAATGTCACTTAGATGGTAACACGTAACGAATAACATAAAGTGTAAGCTACGTTAACCAGTGGGACCAACTCACCTGGGTCCCGGTACTTGGCAAGATGTTGGTACACCTGCTTCATGCGCTCCATGTTGATGCGGCTCACCACGACATGGTTGACCATTGGCAGGGAGTACTCCTTTCCCACAATGCACTTGGCGGCTTTCTGGACCGCCTCCGGTGCGTTCCATGGTTCATGGATGTAGCGTGTTGGGAAGTTCTTCAAGACAGGCAGGTACTTCCTGTGGCGCGAGGAATGCCATATTAGCATCTCTTGTGGACACCACTGCCTCATAGCATTGTTTCCTTACTATAGCATCACTTGTGATTCCATTCCCTCATAGCAACAGGTTTCATGCTATAGCATATCCCGTGATTCCATTCCCTCATAGCAACAGGTTTCATGCTATAGCATCTCCCGTGATTCCATTCCCTCATAGCAACAGGTTTCATGCTATAGCATCTCCTGTGACACCATTCCCTCATAGCAACAGGTTTCATGCTATAGCATCTCCCGTGATTCCATTCCCTCATAGCAACAGGTTTCATGCTATAGCATCTCCTGTGACACCATTCCCTCATAGCAACAGGTTTCATGCTATAGCATCTCCCGTGATTCCATTCCCTCATAGCAACAGGTTTCATGCTATAGCATCTCCTGTGACACCATTCCCTCATAGCAACAGGTTTCATGCTATAGCATCTCCCGTGATTCCATTCCCTCATAGCAACAGGTTTCATGCTATAGCATCTCCTGTGACACCATTCCCTCATAGCAACAGGTTTCATGCTATAGCATCTCCCGTGATTCCATTCCCTCATAGCAACAGGTTTCATGCTATAGCATCTCCTGTGACACCATTCCCTCATAGCAACAGGTTTCATGCTATAGCATCTCCCGTGATTCCATTCCCTCATAGCAACAGGTTTCATGCTATAGCATCTCCTGTGACACCATTCCCTCATAGCAACAGGTTTCATGCTATAGCATCTCCCGTGATTCCATTCCCTCATAGCAACAGGTTTCATGCTATAGCATCTCCTGTGACACCATTCCCTCATAGCAACAGGTTTCATGCTATAGCATCTCCCGTGATTCCATTCCCTCATAGCAACAGGTTTCATGCTATAGCATCTCCTGTGACACCATTCCCTCATAGCAACAGGTTTCATGCTATAGCATCTCCCGTGATTCCATTCCCTCATAGCAACAGGTTTCATGCTATAGCATCTCCTGTGACACCATTCCCTCATAGCAACAGGTTTCATGCTATAGCATCTCCCGTGATTCCATTCCCTCATAGCAACAGGTTTCATGCTATAGCATCTCCTGTGACACCATTCCCTCATAGCAACAGGTTTCATGCTATAGCATCTCCCGTGATTCCATTCCCTCATAGCAACAGGTTTCATGCTATAGCATCTCCTGTGACACCATTCCCTCATAGCAACAGGTTTCATGCTATAGCATCTCCCGTGATTCCATTCCCTCATAGCAACAGGTTTCATGCTATAGCATCTCCTGTGACACCATTCCCTCATAGCAACAGGTTTCATGCTATAGCATCTCCCGTGATTCCATTCCCTCATAGCAACAGGTTTCATGCTATAGCATCTCCTGTGACACCATTCCCTCATAGCAACAGGTTTCATGCTATAGCATCTCCCGTGATTCCATTCCCTCATAGCAACAGGTTTCATGCTATAGCATCTCCTGTGACACCATTCCCTCATAGCAACAGGTTTCATGCTATAGCATCTCCCGTGATTCCATTCCCTCATAGCAACAGGTTTCATGCTATAGCATCTCCTGTGACACCATTCCCTCATAGCAACAGGTTTCATGCTATAGCATCTCCCGTGATTCCATTCCCTCATAGCAACAGGTTTCATGCTATAGCATCTCCTGTGACACCATTCCCTCATAGCAACAGGTTTCATGCTATAGCATCTCCCGTGATTCCATTCCCTCATAGCAACAGGTTTCATGCTATAGCATCTCCTGTGACACCATTCCCTCATAGCAACAGGTTTCATGCTATAGCATCTCCCGTGATTCCATTCCCTCATAGCAACAGGTTTCATGCTATAGCATCTCCTGTGACACCATTCCCTCATAGCAACAGGTTTCATGCTATAGCATCTCCCGTGATTCCATTCCCTCATAGCAACAGGTTTCATGCTATAGCATCTCCTGTGACACCATTCCCTCATAGCAACAGGTTTCATGCTATAGCATCTCCCGTGATTCCATTCCCTCATAGCAACAGGTTTCATGCTATAGCATCTCCTGTGACACCATTCCCTCATAGCAACAGGTTTCATGCTATAGCATCTCCCGTGATTCCATTCCCTCATAGCAACAGGTTTCATGCTATAGCATCTCCTGTGACACCATTCCCTCATAGCAACAGGTTTCATGCTATAGCATCTCCCGTGATTCCATTCCCTCATAGCAACAGGTTTCATGCTATAGCATCTCCTGTGACACCATTCCCTCATAGCAACAGGTTTCATGCTATAGCATCTCCCGTGATTCCATTCCCTCATAGCAACAGGTTTCATGCTATAGCATCTCCTGTGACACCATTCCCTCATAGCAACAGGTTTCATGCTATAGCATCTCCCGTGATACCATTCCCTCATAGCAACAGGTTTCATGCTATAGCATCTCCTGTGATACCATTCCCTCATAGCAACAGGTTTCATGCTATAGCATCTCCCGTGATTCCATTCCCTCATAGCAACAGGTTTCATGCTATAGCATCTCCTGTGACACCATTCCCTCATAGCAACAGGTTTCATGCTATAGCATCTCCTGTGACACCATTCCCTCATAGCAACAGGTTTCATGCTATAGCATCTCCCGTGATGCCATTCCCTCATAGCAACAGGTTTCATGCTATAGCATCTCCTGTGATTCCATTCCCTCATAGCAACAGGTTTCGTGCTATAGCATCTCCCGTTATTCCGTTCCCTTGTAGCAACAGGTTTCATGCTATAGCATCTCCCGTGATACCATTCCCTCATAGCAACAGGTTTCATGCTATAGCATCTCCCGTGATTCCATTCCCTCATAGCAACAAGTTTCATGCTATAGCATATCCTGTGACACCATTCCCTCATAGCAACAAGTTTCATGCTATAGCATCTCCCGTTATTCCGTTCCCTCATAGCAACAGGTTTCATGCTATAGCATATCCCGTGATTCCATTCCCTCATAGCAACAGGTTTCATGCTACATCTCCTGTGACACCATTCCCTCATAGCAACAGGTTTCGTGCTATAGCATCTCGGATAAAAACTATTTCTATCACCGAATCTCACTACCTGTTTGAGCTACACAAATTATGTACTAATTACAATAATTGTAATATATGAGAAAGGTTGAATTTATAGAGGAATTGCACCCACAATTTTGTAGAGGTAGAGTTGAAAACCCCGATCTCGCTTACATTAGCCGTCCAGTCCAGCACTTTACTGAATGTATGAATGTTGACCTTGAGTTATTAAAGTAAAACCTCTGATGGCCAAAATAAAGGGCCGAGCCCACCCATTTCTGATATGAAATTAATACCCCTGTGAAGAGCTAAAAGGCAATATATATGTGTGTGTGTGTGTGTATTATGTAGAATACATACAGTATTTAAATAAATGGTTATTCAATATAACAAAATCAAATGCACAGCAAAACTAAGTTTATAATTTCTTCTTAAAAAAAGTCTTGAGATTTCCTTGTGACTTTTTTTTATTCATTTATTCATATATCTTAGCAAATAAAGGTTTTACCAACATAAAACCTTTATTTGGCAATTCGCCCACTGAAAAATATATAGACAAAAATGCAGTTAATAATTTAGGATTTGGCAGGTTTCGGAAATTTGAGGTCTGGATATGGTAGGGTTGGTTCCCTGTATCTCTATTTTCTGTTTTTCTCTTTTGTTCATAATTTTCCAAGCTTTGTATTCAAATTCTTGATTTGGGATTAAAAGATAAAATTAAGATTCGTATTTGAGATATAGATTTGTAAAATACCGGATTCAACACATCTTTAACCAATTAAAATCCCCCGGGGTGCGTACCGTATGTAGTCCCCGTTGGGGTCCGCCTTACGCCCGAAGCGCACCGGGCAGTAGCAGTGGAAGAACTGCTGGAAGAACGAGGAGCAGCTGAGCCACATCCACATGCCGGCGTTGACGGACCAGTCCGCGTCCAGGAGCAGCTCATCAAACACCTTTTGCCCTTCCTCCCAGGACACCCACAGGTCTCCCCGGGTTAGGAAGCAGGCCACGGCGTGACGGGCCAGATGGTGGATCCACCCCTCTTCCCGTAGCTGCGTCATTATGGCGTCAATCCAGGGGAAGCCCGTCTGACCCTAGATGAAGAGTGGGGAGAATTAGTTTTTATTCTTGGTGTCTACTCAACTTGACCAATGAAATCCCCGACCTTTTCCCTGATTTTCCCTGATCATTTCCTAAAATTTCCGACTAAAAAAGTATGTCACATCCTCCTAACTCGTACCCCCCCCCCTCTCCACCCTCATTTTTCTATTAACCTTTTTTATGAATAATAATACATTTTAAAATTTGAATATTTTTTAATTTATATTAAAATTGTTTACTATTAATTAAAAATATATTACACAGCTACAAACAAAAAATGACATCATTTACTGATTTAATGATTATCATATTTCATATTTTGAGTAAAATATCATTTTCCCGGATTTTTATTGTGATTTACCAAATTCCCGGCTGATTCCCGTTTTCCCCGATTTTCCCGGATGGTAGACACCCTGTTATTGTGTTTACACGCAGAGTCGAGGGGACGTTACTTAAAAATGAGAACAGGATTCACCTTTCAAGCTACGAGTCGTACTGGTGCACCATTAACACCTTAATTGACCCGCCTCGGTGGCGTAGTCGGCTAACGCGCTTGTCGTGTTGAGCTCGACTGCCGAGGACGGGGAGATCGAGGTTCGAATCTCGGTCGGGTGAACTGGGGGTGGTTTTTCCTAAATGGTTTTTCCACTCTCCCTCCACGCAAATGCGGGTTCATTTCCTCTAATTCAACCTTCCCAATTCGTAATCCATTAGAGTGATTAGTACTTAAAGCGTATAACTCGAACGGGTAGTAAGAAGCAGTGCTAAAATATTAATATATAAGACCTTAATTGAGTTAACTCCTGGGTGTGTAAAGTTTTTAGGTCCCGTCTTGCACTGATAGTGAAAAATAACTTAACTCCTTGGGTGGTGTCACCCTTAGGTCATTGACCCTGTTGCTATTTTGCCCCATTTGACTTTGTTTTCAAACCCCTGAGAGGACGTCGATATTTTGGTTCAAATTCAAATTCATAAAGATGTCCAATTTTATAAAAAAGAGAAAATATTTAAAATTAAAATAAAGTTTTGTTTGGTTTAATAAATCGGTATCTGGGTCAAAGACTTGTGTTTTGTCAGCGTGTATCAGTTCCTGTTTTGAATATAAGCGCGTGAGCTGATTATACTGATGTGTTATGGATGAGTAAGGTGTAAATTAGAGAAAGAGTACCCGCGTTTACACAGAGGGAAGGAGGAAAACCATTTTGAAAAAAAATTACCCTCAGTTCACCTGACAGGTACAGTACAGGGTGCACTTTGTACCCATTATCATACATGTAACAGAAACATGGACAGTGAATGTAAGAGAGACAAGGAGTACATGAGATAGTAGAGGAAGCAAGACTGAGATGGTATGGACATGTAGTGAGGATGTTGGAGTACATGAGATAGTAGAGGAAGCAAGACTGAGATGGTATGGACATGTAGTGAGGATATTGGAGTACATTACAGTAGAGGAAGACAGAGGTGTTTTACTAAAATGACCCGGCCACAGGTTGGAAACAGTTCATAGTGATGCTGTTGATGACACCCAACCAGGATTCACACCCCCAGTTCGTCATCAGCAGTTGAGTCTATTACAAGAGTGATGACCCTACGGGAGACTCAGACATGCGCATGTACAGAGAGACTTCTCCCAGTTGAACAGGACATGGTGTGTCCTCAATCCAACAAAGAATTAAAGTTTAGTCTAACAAACTACAATATTCTTATTTAACTCTCAACTACTTGATTTTGAATGTGTGGTTTTGGTGTCTCTCTTTATATGAAAAAAGAATATTCCTGAAAATTCAACACACTGTGTAACTTTGGAAGTGTAAAAAGTGTATTAAGAAATAAGAGAAATGTGTTCGTTCATATCTTGTCGTAACCTGACTATCCTTTCAGGTTGGCTTCCTTCACTATCTCTTACTTTACATCACTGGACAGTGTTTCTAAACTGTCTTAGTGTACATCAACTATTTTATTGTTTTACTTGTAAGATTGTAAAGGAACGGAGGATAGAAAACATATGAAATGCAACAAACACAATACAGCTTTTACAGTGAACAGAAGAACACATTTCACAATTTACACTGCTGCCATTGGACAAAGAGGTAATGGCTGCCTCTTGAATTAAATTGATCGTTACCGCCCAATCCCTCGACCTAGACTTAATCCAATCAGAACTCATTAGGAAGGAGTGGGAGGCTCACTACGCAACTTCCTAAAAGAAGAAACTAAGCAAAACTAGGGACTATTTGATTAAAAGCCATTAAATTCTCTGGAAAAATAAATATATGATCGTGTTTGTTTTGTTTTTCTTTATAAGAATTAATATTCTAAGAAATTACTTTAATTTTTTTTTTTAATAAATAATAACATATCGTCAAGAAGTTTGTGGCACACCTTTAAGAACCTCTACTTCGAGAACAGGAGTAGCGAAACAAATTGGCACTTCCAAATTGTGTGTCCTTACATCCAGGTGTCTTGTGGCTAGTTCCAAATTTGACCCAGATTGTTCAGTGCTTGTCATTAAATTAAATTATATGTATGTGTGTATGTGTATATATTAAATTGTATGTACCCCTTAAGATGTCCTCACGTACCCCCGGGGGTGAGCGTACACCAGATTGAATACCAGGGTGACCTGGCGGTCTAGGGGTAAGGTGTCAGACTTCTGTGCTGTCGGCCGGGGTTCAATCCTCGGTCTCGGCACAGATTTATCTGATTACCAAACCCTTCCTTCACCTCTGACAAGACATCTTGTGAATGTGTGGATGCCAGGCCTCCACCGTGGTTCGGATTCCACGTTAAATTGTAGGTCCTCCATTTCATCTCACAATCACCCTACCATTACACATTAGCGTAAGTGCTTATAACCCGAATGGGTAGTAAGACGCGGTGCTAATAATAATAAGAATAAGAATAGCATTGCCTTAAACCATTTGACCATTGGTAGAGGCTAATTTGTGTTAATGGATTGCGTCTTACCGACCGTCGGGGCGCTCCAGGACAAGGTAGGTACAATTTAGAAGAAGTGTGCCCAATAAAGCATTAAGGAAAAGGGGGAGCCTATTTATAAAATATAAATACCTTGGTACACCCGATCCGGGTTCTAGTCCCCAGAACCAGACCAGACCGGTGCTGCCCTTGTCTGTGCTCATCTGAGGAACTAACAATATGTCCGAAGGAACCGTCGACTCTCGAGGCTAAAGGTCAAACTTTGATGTTAAATCTTAAATCCCTCTTTTAAACGTTCGTCTACGTGTCAGGTTGACCCCCTTGATGGGTATCTGTGTCAGGACGCAAGGAGTGTCTCCGGGTGAAAACGAGGCCCCGTATACCATGATGTGAATGCGGTGAACTCACATTAGCCCACTTGGCGAGCGCCTCCTTGTTCCTGTCCCAGGGAATCTGCACGCAGATGGGGTTGCCCAGCATCTTGTCGAAATTGGGGTTCTTGGTGGCGGCGCAGTAGAAGAACTCTCTCCACAGGAGCTGCCCGTGGAGGGACAGGGGGGGCACAGCCTTCTTGATCTGCAACAACCAACCACCGCAGGAGAGACGGTCAAATATCCTAACGACTGACTCTTGTGGGAGCTACTGATCTTCTCTTGTTTAGACTGTCAGCTTGCATGATAAGGAGTAGTTTAGGGTGTTAGGGTGATCTAATCCCGCAGGACATGCAGCGCCAATGGGAGACTCAGACTGTGTTCCGGCTACCGACTGACAACCCCAATGGGAAGACCTAGACGCAGATGGGAGGATAACATTAGAATGGACCTGGATGAGATAGGGTCTAATGAGGTGGACCAGTTAAAGTTAGCTCAAGATAAAAATTGGGATCATACTTATGTAAGTGTTGTAAGGACCTTCCGCGTACCAATACCAAAGAGTCAGTACATATGTACTACCTACAGTGCTAGATATAATTTAGTTCAGCTAAAAACATGTTGATGCGAAGAGTGAGAGGTAACTCTGTACGAACCTTCAAACTCCAATAGATTCTATATCTGGATTATATAATGTCTCCCCTGATAACTGACTCACCTCACGTACCATCTTGTACAGGTATGTCAACTGATAACTTACTCACCTTCTTGTACAGGTCTGTCAACTTATAAACTGACTCACCTTCTTGTACAGGTCTGTCAACTGATAACCGAATCACCTTGTAGAGGTATGTCAACTTATAACTGACTCGCCTTCTTGTACAGGTCTGTCAACTTGTAACTGACTCACCTTCTTGTAGAGGTATGTCAACTGATAACCGAATCACCTTGTAGAGGTATGTCAACTTATAACTGACTCGCCTTCTTGTAGAGGTATGTTAACTTGTAACTGACTCACCTTCTTGTACAGGTATGTCAACTGATAACTGACTCACCTTCTTGTACAGGTAGGCCAACTTATAACTGACTCACCTTCTTGTACAGGTAGGCCAACTTATATCTGACTCACCTTCTTGTACCATCTTGTAGAGGTATGTCAACTTATAACTGACTCGCCTTCTTGTACAGGTAGGCCAACTTATATCTGACTCACCTTCTTGTACCATCTTGTACAGGTATGTCAACTTATATCTGACTCACCTTCTTGTACCATCTTGTACAGGTATGTCAACTGATAACTGACTCACCTTCTTGTACAGGTAGGCCAACTTATAACCGACTCACCTTCTTGTACAGGTCTGTCAACTGGTAGTAGAAGAGTCGCGTCGAGAGACAGCCAAAGCGGAGATAGGGGCTGAGCCCTGTTTGGCTGGCTAACAGCGAGTGTGGAGTCATCTTGGGGCGGCCGAACGAGGCCACCCATGCTTTCCGCTCCAAGTGCCTCTCCAAACGAGCGAGAGCCTCGGACTCCCCGCCCTGCCACAGAGGTGGGCGCAGTCCTTGGGTGTCGAACCCTGAGTCAGACAATGGTACCAACTGTCGGTGTGTAGCGTGATAGCCAGTTTGTCCGATGGTTCAGTACACTCACGGCCAGGTCTAAGAGGAGTTACCTAGTTCCTCGAGCGTCGGGACCCCGTATAGCTCGTCATGGTTGTCCTGCACCGGCGTGTAACATGCCTTGAGGAACTTGTGGTTGACCGTGGGCTCGGCGGGGGGCGGGCACTCCATGGACGCTATCACCGTCTGGAACTGGTGGTACGTCAGCGGGGCCTTCCCACCATTCTTGTTGATGATCCTGAGAGAGAAGTTCGTGATCAGCCTTAGATTACATACATGAATATTGTGTAGGTAGTGTCTCCATATTCACACTTATCTAGGGAGAATGTCCCCAGTAGAGCAGTGTACCCACCTCTCCAGCTCGTAAAGCGTGTGTGACACGTGGGAAATCACAGAGATGCTCATAGCCCCACACATGGACATGATGTTCTTGTCGCGGACACGGCCAAACGGCTCCGGATCCTCCTCGAATGTCAGGTTAGTGGTTCCCCACTCCTGCAACCATCGTTCACACATTTAGAGAGTAACACGTTATCCCCTCGTTTCCAAACGTACGAGTGACAACGTTGCGTCGTCCAAGAAGAAAAACAACTTCAACCTTTAATCTTGAAACATTTAAATATAATAATACTACCCATTCGGGTTATATGCTTTAAGTACTAATTTACTCTAATGGATTAGGAATTGGGAAGGTTGTATTAGAGGAAGTTAATCCACATTTGCGTGGAGGGAGAGTGGAAAACCATTTAGGAAAATCCACCCCCACTTCACCCGACCGAGATTCGAACCTCGATCTCCCCGTCCTCAGCAGTCGAGCTCAACACGGACACATTTAAAGTTTCTTCAAGAAATAATGACTCTGTACTTTCCTAACTGTGAGTAATTGTAAAACCTTTGGACCAGCCGTGTAGTTGATGTGTCGCCGCGGCGCAGACCCGAAGCGTACCGGCGTGCCACAAAATATTTAGGCTTGCTAGGTGTACCATGAACTTAACAGTACAGGAGCTGAAGGTCCTACCTTGAATAGTTTGGGCAGAGCGTCGGCTGGTTGTCCCCGGATAACAAATAGCCGGGAGTTGAGTTTCCTCAGACTGTGGTCGAGATCCTCCAGGGACTGCAGTAGGAACCTGTGACAAACATGACATGTCTCATGTCCAGAGGGTGACAAGCCATGTCTTATAGCTGTCAGAGCAAGATAAATTGTCCCTCGATTACTTGGAGATAGACTTCCCTTTGTACCGAGGTTCTGGTGCCCTACAGTTGAGGAAATGTTAAAAAATTGTTTTTATTGTTTGTTTTAGTATCCTATATTGAAGGTAATGGTGTGGTATTATGCATACTTAAGTTATGTACTTACTTAAATAAGTTCACCCTACATACTCTATGGCATTAGGAATTCCAAAGTTCATTGCTACATTTACAAAAGTAGGCCACCTCACCCTATCTTGAATTGGTTCTATCCAGTCCACCTCATTACATACTATCCCTGTCTTGAGCTAATTCTATCCAGTCTACCTCATTACACCCTATCCCTGTCTTGAGCTAGTTCTATCCAGTCTACCTCATTACACCCTATCCCTGTCTTGAGCTAGTTCTAACCAGTCCACCTCATTACACACTATCCCTATCTTGAGCTAGTTCTATCCAGACCACCTCTTTACACCCTATCCCTGTCTTGAGCTAGTTCTATCCAGTCCACCTCATTACACCCTATCCCTGTCTTGAGATAGTTCTAACCAGTCAACCTCATTACACACTATCCCTATCTTGAGCTAGTTCTATCCAGTCCACCTCTTTACACCCTATCCCTGTCTTGAGCTAGTTCTATCCAGTCCACCTCATTACACCTTATCCCTGTCTTGAGCTAGTTCTAACCAGTCCACCTCATTACATACTATCTCTATCTTGAGCTAGTTCTATCCAGTCCACCTCATTACACCCTATCCCTGTCTTGAGCTAGTTCTAACCAGTCCACCTCATTACACCCTATCCCTGTCTTGAGCTAGTTCTATCCAGTTTACCTCATTACACCCTATCCCTATCTTGAGCTAGTTCTATCCAGTCCACCTCATCACACACTATCTCTATCTTGAGCTAGTTCTATCCAGTCCGCCTCATTACACCCTATCTCTATCTTGAGCTAGTTCTATCCAGTCCGCCTCTTTACACCCTATCCCTGTCTTGAGCTAGTTCTAACCAGTCTACCTCATTACACCCTATTTCTATCTTGAGTTAGTTCTATCCAGTCCCCCTCATTACACACTATCCCTGTCTTGAGCTAGTTCTATCCAGTCCGCCTCATTACACCCTATCTCTATCTTGAGCTAGTTCTATCCAGTCCGCCTCATTACACCCTATCTCTATCTTGAGCTAGTTCTATCCAGTCCGCCTCATTACACCCTATCTCTATCTTGAGCTAGTTCTATCCAGTCCGCCTCATTACACCCTATCTCTATCTTGAGCTAGTTCTATCCAGTCCGCCTTATTACACCCTATCTCTATCTTGATCTAGTTCTATCCAGTCCACCTCATTACACCCTATCCTTATCTTGAGCTAGTTCTATCCAGTCCACCTCATTACACCCTATCTCTTTCAGGTACATTCTAATATTATCAAATAAAGTCACTATAGTCATATTATATCATAAATAGGTGTGTATAGCGATTCCAAATGTTAGTCTAAATCACCTTCACTTCGACACCCATAATAATCTCTGCATCTTTGAAACATTTTAAGTGAAGAAGAAAACTTATGGTACAAGTTTATTTTTCTTTAAACCTTTCTCTCTACATAAACATATTGGTAATTAATTTATAAACTAAAACTACGTATATGATAACAACAATAAATGCACTAGCTTCGGCTTCGACTTTCCTGCAGATGTCTTAAGACTCACTTAAACTTTTGTTTTGTATCTTAAAAGTGACCTTGGAACTTCCTACTTGTATTTAATAGGCCTGGTCGTGATTTCATATATAAACATTGCTAGACTGAGTTACAAAAAAACTTCTATCGTTATTAATTATAGTCAACAGATCATAAGTAGTCGACATGTCAATATTATTATTATTGGTTTAATGAATTCTACAATAATTAGAACTCGCCTCTGTGGCGTAGTTGGCTAATGCACTTGTCGTGTTGAGCTCGACTGCTGAGGACGGGGAGATCGAGGTTCGAATCTCGGTCAGGTGAACTGGGGTGGTTTTTCCTAAATGGTTTTCCACTCTCCCTCCACGCAAATGCGGGTTCACTTCCTCTAATTCAACCTTCCCAATTCCTAATCTATTAGAGTAATTAGTACTTAAAGCGTATAACCCGAACGGGTAGTAAGACGCGGTGCTAAATATTATTATTATTATTATTATTACAATAATTAGAAATATTTGAACCAAAAAAACATGGCATTAAATGATGTTGATTAATTATCTATTTTTTTATTTTAGCACCGCGTCTTACTACACATTAGGGTTATACACTTACTGTATATGTACTTACTACACAAATGTGTTAGGCATTGGGAAGGTTGAATTTAGAGGAAGTGTACCTAAATTTGTGTGAAGGGAGAGTAGAAAACCATTTAGGAAAAACCACCCCAGTTCACCTGACCGAGATTCGAACCTCGATCTCCCCGTCCTCAGCAGTCGAGCTCAACACTGTCGAGCTCAACACGACAAGCGCATTAGCCAACTACGCCACCGAGACGGGCATGGTGATATCTTAAAACCAATCATAACTATACAATTAAATAGGTCTAGCCTATGTGTTTTTATGTATTATATTTTTATGGTTTGGTCATGTATCCGACACCTTAGCTCAGTGATAAATTAACGGCTGGGGACTGGATGTTGTGCCTGTCCTAGTCTTAAGTTATATTATAATACATATGAAGCTAAGACAGGCCTTGTAAGCTGGCGGTGGAAAATATACGGCTTGAATAAAAAACTGACCACAGGCTGGAAACTGTAATGGATGTCAAAAAGTTAGTGTATTTTAGTGTTTAGTTTATTAAGTTGTCCCTGCTGTAACCAAGAACTGTAACTCGCCTGCTATTTGTAACAATGCTGAAAAGTAGGTAAGTGGGCTAGTTCTTGTCGATAAGGGGACGGTGCACATCACTAAATTCATGTATGATATTCTTTTTCTTTAACCAAAATATCAATATTTTACAATTATTTTTACAAACAAAATAATAAGACATATCAATTAGTACTATAAACAAAAATTTGCAAATAAATAGGTTTAACTATTGTTGAGAATAAGGAGTGATCCTCACAAAGAATTATTTAATTAAAGTGACTTAGTTGCTATTTTGTTGGGAAATAAGTAATTTTAGCGGCGTTAATTAATGTATGTTAATATAGTTACTACCCGGCAAACATGGTCTACCCTTCCATGCATGGATGAATCAAAATTTTGATTAATATAAGATAAACTAGAATGTTAAATAATATTGATCAAATAAACAATTTAATTTTTGTAGAAAATGCTGTCAAACGCCGTAAGTGATCAAAAAACAGAAGTCAACACAAAATAGAGGTAGTCAATATTTATGATTCTGCCTTTCTCTTGTTACTTTAGAGGTTTGATTTACTTGTATGGCTACAATAATCCAAATTATAAAAGTTAATATTATTAGATTTTTCGTGTTCATAAATATGTAGGCCTAGTAATAAAAACAAATGAAATGTGTTATTATTTGTATGTGAGATAGGGTATTATTCCCTTGATATATCATAAGGTGTGTTTGTGATTTATAATGCTTGATGAAAGTTTTTTTTTTCATAATAAACCATTTTACCAATATTTGATGTTTGCGTAAAAGACCCAGATATTCTTTGTCAACTAAAATGTTTTTTTTTTTTGCCAACAATTATTTTTAGACAGGCTGCAACTGACACTGTCTAAAAAATTACTAGGCGTGGTAAATTGAAATAAAACTTTGTGATTTACTAACTATAAAACAAACAAAAAAGTTGAACTTTAACATACTTTTTAGGTGAAGTGTTTTCTGTGTGAATCTGATCCTGGCCATTTTTGACTTGTGTACCCTTGGAAGGAAGACAGCCTTTTGTCTTGCAGTTGTCAAGATTCAAACTTTGTACATTTCGACCTTTCACTGCTACTGGCTGACATTCCAGAAACGTACCTCCATTTGTTGATACCGACGTTGGAAGACCCCGCGAACCAGGGGTCCAGAATAAACACACATCGGAACGTGGTAGCCCCGATCAAACCTTCACGCAAACTGGGATTGTCGTGAAGACGTAGCCCTTTCCTAAACCAGTGGACAGTATGTTTGGGTTTTGTCTCGACGCTCATAATTGAGTTATTGAGGGCCATAGTTTTCTAATACCAACACGAATATCATCTTAGAAATAAATGCAGTCACAAAAAAATATATTTTTAAAAGTTCAATTTTCGAAAGTTTTAATTTTAAAAGTATAAATATTACAAAAACTCTTTGCTCGATGAAATGTCAAACGTGAAGTTTACTGATTACGTTTCAAGATAACCACGCTACAAACAACGTGACTTCTGGAGTCTGAACCAGTGTGATTGGTTAAATTAATATACATATAGATCACGTGGTACTTCAGTCACGTTGCACCAATCGAATTTATTTTGATTTATCTTAGACTAGTCAGGGAGCTTTACTTGATTTCTTGTACACAATGAAATCAACAGATAGATATATAATTATGTGTCTATCACTGGTAGATTATTTATTCATTTTTTTAAAATTCATAAATAAATATCCACAAGTAATATATCCGGTACCTAGTTAATATTATCATCAATAAAAGATAAATTATGTATTTATTTGAAAAACTGTATGACGTAAATTTTTTAGCTCGCACGTAATTGCAATCACCTTATGTCATATATATATATATATATGACATAAAACCATATATATATATATGACATAAAACCATAAACCAAAACCATATATATATATGACATAAAACCATAAACCAAATTTCAAACAGTTAATTTTCATTTGATTGAAGTAAAAATAACCACATTTTTTTCTACTGGATATAAACCTTGGACACTTGAATCTCTATAGTTCTATTTACTTACGAATGGAAACCTGAAGGTCCGTTTATAAATATATACATATAGTTTGTGGTCATCATTATTAAAATTTGGCTATTTTACTACGGTTATTTTATAGGCACATAATATCAGTCAAAAATGAGAGATCTAGGTAATAACATTACACTAATACGTTAAAATATATCTAATAACATTTTCTATCCATCAGATATTTTCATTCTTAAGAAAATTGGGATATTGATATAATAATCNGTGTGTGTGTGTGTGTGTGTAATTTCACCGTTCCCTTTTGGATTAGGCAAGAAACTGTGCATATAGCTCAAAAAACAACTCCAGGTTTAATCAATCCTCACTAACACTCTTCATACTTCTCTATCCTTGCATACTCCTTTCACTTCATCAACATTAATACACTGTATCATACATGCACTTTTAATTCTTAAAACTCTTCATGTTTATCTTTTTCACACATTTGTCTACCCCATTTAGCCACGACTTACATGATATACCCATTTCTTTTGATCCACACACTCTACCTTAATATATTTGCTTCTTCAAACGTCACCCGAACCATATTTTTATCTCAACATGCCAAAACTAACGTAAGACGCTTCTTTCAAATTTATCTATTTGACTCCCTTTCAGACCGCACTCCTTATAAGCATCCAATCAGTACTGACTTCGTCCATACGGATTTTCCCACATACATCTCTTAGCTAGCTTATTCCAACCGTATTCCTATTGTTCTTGTGTTTCTTCTGACAAACCTACGCTTCACATCCATAAATCAATGTTAGCCTCAACACACTTTTATTACCTGTCAGCTTTGCTTATTTCAATACTACTTCATTCTTTACAATAGTACACATACATACAATTTTTCGCAGAGTTGCATTTACCCATCTTCAATTTCAACATATAACATATATCATTCCACTTTTACAGAACATTCTGCCACAACACACAAAATAATTCACTTGATTTTACAGTCTTCCATTTATACTAACCTGACAATCATTTTTTGATCCACCCTTATCAAAAACTATCAGCTTAGTTTTGGAGATATTTAATACGAAGACACATCTTGCCTGTCACCACATTTAAACGATTTAATGCATTCTGCCAGTCACTTTCAATGTAACCATTAATACAGAATTATCTGCGGATAAAATAACATTCACATTATCCTTTTGTACATCAACCACGTCCTCACAAGCATCCCTCATTCCCTTATCCATGAAAACATTGAACAACCATGGAGACATTGCACAACCTTGAATAACACTTTGTTCGGTGTAAACCATTCGCTCAAATCTCCATCCAGCCTAACGCATGCTTTACTTCCATCATACACCATCATAAATGCACTTATTGACCATGCATCTACACCATACTCTCTCAGAACATTCCATAACATACTTCTGTTAACCCGATCATACATTTTTTCCCCAGATCAATGAATGTGTGATATTACAGAGAGAATTGTCAAATAAATAACAGTCCAACTCGGTACAAGGCTAAGTATATTCCAATAATATTTACATCTGCACCTGTATCAATTTTAGCAGAAAGGTCTTTCTCACATAATTTGGTGTTTACCAACCATTTATCATGAAAATAATTAGTTTCTGTAGAGGCAAGGCCGACAAATTTAACATCTTCATCTAACTCGCCTTCCGTGTCAACAGCATCAACTGATCTAAATCTACAACATTTCGCATAATGCCCTTTATATTGACACTGATGACAGAAAGCACTCCTAGAAGGATATTGGTTCTAGGGTGTTCAGTATTACTCCCACACCAAAAACATGATTTTCTAGTTTGGCTTTTATCTTCATTAGAAAAAGTGTTCCTACTATAACAAAAAAAAATTGTCCACTTTTTTTAGGTTTATCTGTAGTATTAACCTTGTAAGCTGCAACTTGACTATCTCCTGTTAAAGTTTCCTGCTATTTTTTAACTTGCTCAGATTGTATAGCAGAATTAACAGCTGTTTCCAGAGTTAATTTGGCATCTAATTATTGTAGTTTAAACGATAGATTTTTATCTATAATACTAACTATGACTATCTTTAATTGCTTTGGCATAAAAAGTGACAGTAAAGTTTCAATCTTGATCAGCAGTATGAAGATCTGTAACATAATCACTTACTGACTCAACCTCTTGTTGGAATTTAGTATGGAACCATGCTCGTTGGTGGGAATAAAATGGTTGTCAAACTTCGTTTGATCGGCTGATGATAGTTTGAACGATAGAAAAATAGTTTCAGCCTGAGGGCCCATCAACTAAATCAAAGAATTTACCTGATATTCTTATTCCTCCATCATACCTGAAGCACGTCTGAAACGCATAAAACAATCGTTCCATGATTTCCATCCCAATGTCGATTTGAAATCGAAAGGGTCTATAGCCTGTATTTGATAAACAGGGGCCGACTTAATGGGACTGGTCTCTTTATCTATGTTGGAACTGTTCACTTCACCTTAGTTATACTTAAATACAGCGTAATATTCGACTACTGTCATCATGTAATATTACAGTGAGAATTGTCAAACACATTAGTCCAACTCGGTACAAGGTGAAGTCTATTCTGTTAATACATGTTGCAAACATACGATATTACAATACACAGCCACAGACAGTCAACAAGTCCTTAGGGTAACACTTCTGACGTTAAACTTGGTCCTCACATAGTTGCAGGGCTCTATCATCACAGAATGCACAATAAACTCTTTTCATTGCTGTAAAACACTTCTCATTCACATGTAACAGTGAAAATATATCATCCATGCAACCTCTGCACGCCCCAAATCTTGTCCGCAGTTTTTCACAGTAACCTCTCAATTAAAACCTTCCAAAATATATTTACATAATGTATATATTTCACAAATGCAGGATACTTCATTACATAAATATAATATAAATCGTGTTTTAGATTTATTTAAAATTAGACTATTTTCGCAAAATTTAACTATAAGCTCGTTAACAATTTGTATTGTTTTCTATCCTTGAAATAAACGCCCTCCCCACCCTGCCCTAACCAATATGGACCTTATTGGTACTCACGCAGCCCGCTCATAGTAAGGTACTATTAAGTCTTCCAGTGCTTACTAGCAATCTTTAGTTTTCTCCTATCGATACTTATCTAAGCTTAGTTATAAACAATAGAGACAAAATGTTTTACCCCTTCGCGAATTCAAAACTAGAGCGCGAAAAACAAGGTTAGTTCAACCAATCAGATAACAAGGGGTGTAGAGTAAAATTATAAAACATCAATATCTGGCCCGTACATAGCTCTTCATTTAACTTGAATATAGTGTTCCTAATGTTCAGCGAAGAGAAAAGTAGAATAACATAAGTATGGCTAATTACTTTATGAGAAATTCATTTTAATTAGTTAACATAATAATAGTTTAGCTAATTATGACGATTAATTATAGGCTACCATTGATAGGCACTCCAAATTTTGACTCTAGTTAAAAGGGATTGTTATTTTTATTCCAATGAACTATGACTAGACCATACATAATGATTGGTTTTTGGTTGTTTTAAAACATTTAAAATCAATAAATGATTGTTACTTTCTGAAAGATCACTAGTTTTCTCACTCAATGGCAGAATCTATCACAAACTTGTGAGACAATACTCTCATAATATTATTGTTACTGTATACACGTTACATTGTGTGTCTTGTCGTTTGCCCTTTTTTAAGAGGAATGGACATAACCAACATTACACCGCGGGGGCTGGGGCCCAAATTAACAGAGCCATGAGTACCTACCTTCGATTAAAATTTGGTAAGTAGTCTATTGCTCATGCACAGTTATATTTGGAATATGATGGCGGGGGTTTGGCACCAATCGGAAGTAGTTTCATCTTAGCCAGTCTGTTGGACGATGATGGCGACTGTTTGAATCATATCCACATATTCTTGTTGCAGGTGGGCTCGTAGTGGTCATACTGGGCTGGTGCCTCCTGGTCGTGTACTTGGCCATTCTCCTGGACTTGATGCCTCGCCTGTCTCTCCTTAAGCACCCTCTCAGCAAGGAGAGTCTTCCCTCTGCAAGGACACCCCCACCAAGAGAGACACTCATGCGGGAAGGAGGGGGGACTCGGGCTACTGCGTTGTTTACACCCACCGAGGGGGCCGAGGACCGAGGTAACAAGCCGGCACCCGCCGACATCCCTAACCAGGCACATCGTCTTTTCTCATATTCATTCAAATTACGAATCCTTGGGTAAAATGATGATTTGGATTCATAAAATAGTGTGACTAATCCGTCACTAATATTCAGTAGGGACGTGCAAAGTTTCTAAACGTGAAGTTGAAGGTAAAATCTCTTTCACTTCGACTTCAACACCCACAGTAACCTCCACATCTTCGAAACATTTTGAAGAAAGAATACAATTTAGATATAATTACTATGAACAGATTTGAAACATCTCACTAACATGACCCACCATCTACAACATAAGCTTTGATAAGTTTAGATCATTATTATTATTATTATTATTAGGTGTTCTGTCTCACGGCAGGTCCATTCCTTTTGTCAGTGAACTCAGACCTCCAATACACCCTGTCCTCTGCCTCCTCCTTCAGCTCCCAGAATGTTATTTCCTTCGAGTCATCCAATATTAGAATCCCGCTCCTTCCTCAGCTCCTCTTTCCCTCAAAATTTCCTTCTATGACGTCGAGCAGAAGACAGTTCCTCCTAAGCATATATCTGTTCTAGTTTGTTTTGTCCCAAAGAATCACATCCAAAATGGATCTCTTCTCACCCACTCTTCTTAGGACTTGTTCATTTGTCCCCCCCGTCTATCCCCCTGATCTTCATGGCCAAGGAAGCTTTCGACAAGAAGAGGTCTTCTTTAAACATTTACTTACTCTGTGGCACTAGGAACTCGAAAGTTCATTACCTCACTCACAAAAGTACGCCACATTATAATCTAGAGCTAATTCTATCCATTCTATCTCATTACACCCTATTTCTCTCAGGTCTATCTAAATGTCGTGCGTGTAAGCTCTAGATTTAAGACAGTCTATAAGTTACGTGCATGATATAATCAGTTGGTTCAGAAAGTCAACATAAATACCTAAAATAAATAAATATTTTTTTTTACAATCATGTGTCACTTTGCGGCGCAGGGCTGGAAGCGGTCCAGGTGGTGATGGCGGGGGACACGGCAGGTCTTGGCGGCATGGTGGCAGCTGTCAACAGTGTAATGATGCACACGAAATGGCCCGTCAAGTTTTATCTCGCCACCACTGACGACGAAAGACAGCATCTTGAGTTGGTATCAAATATTATTGACGTAATTCACCGTGGTATTTGCGGCGGCTATCCCCGGTGGTTGAAATACCTGGAGTTCCTTGTGGAGGATACAATCAAATATTGTTCATCGCAAACATTTATTGAAAGTCACTAATGTCAATCCTGGTATGAATCATGTTTATTTGGTTCATAAAACTGAGAGATTATAGTAATAAAAACAATTAACAAAAGCTTCTAATTATACTTCCTAATAGATTACTTCTAGTTGGCATTTTCATGACTAGTTTGAAACAATAAAATATATTTATGAAACTATAGTGTTTTATTGTTTCGCAGTTGTAGGAAATAATAAATTAAAAAGTCCTATATTGACACTTTCATATTCTTTTTAACCGACCACCATAAACATTAACATGTTTTATTTTCATATCTTAGAGGGAAAAAGACATACAATATAATAGTTTCATAATAAAAATTTCCTTGTTTTATTAACACACGCGCACAATTATTGTTTTTTTTCCTATTACCGCATCTTACTACAGGGTGTCTAGCATCCGGGAAAATCAGGGAAAACGGGAATTAGCCGGGAATTTGGAGCGATCGGGGAAAAAAACGGGAATAAGTTGGGAATTTGGTGAATCGCAATAAAAATCTGGGAAAATGATATTTTACTCAAAATATGAAATACAATAATCAGTAAATTATGTAATTTTTTTTCTCTTGTAGTTGTGTTATATATTTTTAATTCCTAGTAAACAATTTTGATTCAAATTTTAAAACTTATTATTATTATTATTATTATTATTATAAAATAATAGAAAACGAGTTGAGGGGGGTGGGGGGGGGGGGGGTTAAAAGG
>CABFVX010002080.1:53631-73669 GCA_902151425.1 Timema shepardi | reverse complement strand
CCCCCCTCTACATACAAATTACAAACAATATTCCCTACAATAAAAACTGTTCAAGTGAATGTTGTGGAGGCGAGTCCCGATACACGCCCACAGAGACAAGGCACGCAGACAGAAGTGGTCTCGCCTAGTATCTGCCTCGCAACGCCGGCCCGAGCACCCGCATTCTGTCGCAACGCGGGAGTGAAACACAATCGTAACAGGATGTGATATGGTAAGGCCATGGTGGGCTGTGTCCAAACTACGATAGCGAAGATAACTGGGGCAGAGTCCCCCATTGCCACAGAAACAAGGAGTGCTGGCGCCGGCTAGGAATGAACACATTTCCTCCGTAGCTACTTCCTGGCTGAACCACCGGTGTTCCTTTCTTGCGCTATTTGCTACCTCAGGTCTACAAGTCAGAGGGGAGAGGAGAAGAAATAAAATATACCTATAATTCATTCAGTTAAAACTAGTCTTTCAGAGAGAAAGGGAAAGAAAACTAAAGTTGTCTAAAACCCGCAGAAAAGAAATACCGAGCGGTTCGACCTTCCCCGGTTTTTTTAAATCATTTTATTTTGTTGTTATGTACAGGACAGCTTCACACTAAAACTCACATGTTGTAAAAAAATTCAGGTACGGCGGGGGCCGCCAGACGAGGAGGTTACTCTGCCGCAGCGGCCTCGGCGTTTGTCGGCGTCTCTGCCGCGGCAGGCTGCGCCGACTGCTGCTTGTCGGCGGCGGTGTTCTTCTCCTCTGTGGCCGGAGCGTCGCTCTTGGCGCCCACACTCTTCTCCTTGGCCTCCTCTTCCCGGGGGACCTCTTCGGCGCTCTCTGTGCCGTTGTTTTCTGGTGCTACTGGACTGCTCACCTTTTCTGCTTCTTTGTCTACAACCGCTTCTGATTTCTTGGGGGTTACCGGTGCCGAGTCCCCGCTCGGCTTGCTCGTCACTTCGTTACTCGTGGCTGAAGGTTCCACCTTCTCCTGCAACATCACAACCTTCACCAATGAGAGGTGGTTTTCCAACACAACGTCTCACTACCTGTTTGTGTTGTATGCGCATGTACTACAGTAGCCTCGTGGCTTCTTTGGTGCCGACTGACAGCTCACAGCTGACGGTTTTGAAAAGATACCAGACCAAACCAGATGATCTGCAAAAACCTGTGTTTATCAGCTGTCAGTCAGCACCAAAGAAGCCACGAGGCTACTGTAGTTACGCAGATGTTTTATGGAGGAGGAATATCGAATTTAAAGTAAGTGTACCTGCATTTACATCGGGGCCGTGGTGCGGGAGTCGCGAAGTCTGAGTCGAAAGCAACTTTGGGTGAAGTCGATAAATTTTTACCTACTCCCGACTCATAATTGCTCCTGACTCAAGACGTCACGTCGACTTCAAAATAAGAAATTTGTAGCGTTATAACAATGTGTCAAACATATCATTTTAGCTTTACACTTTTTTTTAGGACTAATGTTTGTAATTTTGTTTGACAAATTTATTCAAATATAGATTCAAAATGTCGAAGAAGCTTACCATAAAGTAATTTGTATTGGAGCATTTTACTGCGGCCAATTTGTTATTACTAATTAATATACATTAGGAGCCGGCAAGTATAAAAAACAGGGAAGTTGGGCGTGACAGCTCTGATTTGTGGAAAACCACTCGCAGGATACTGGCTCTGATTGCCCCGTCGTTGCGAGAGAAACTAGAGGTTTGTGGAGATTTGATTATGAACGTCAGCAAATACCAATTGTTTAGTCCTTTAAGCTCTGAGTGTCGAGTGGACATTGGTTATAAAGTGTGTGAGGGGACAAGGTGGACGAAAGCTCCTCTAACGTCGAGGTTGGGCGGAGGAAGAAGAAATGTTAAACCAGAATGAAGATAGTTACTACTCCGCCTTATTTACCTATAGTGAGAAAGATGGGGGAGAGAGAGAGAGAGGATACACCGTGTGATTGCAGGAATAAACATGTGTGATGACAAGACAGAATAGTGTGATCTGTCAAATTAAGACTGCTAACATTCAGGGGGGAATCAAGTGTACATAACAGCTCAGAATTAAAATAATTGATCACCAATGAAAACTTTTATTCGAGAAGCTTTGTAAATGTCAAAGCAAGTCGAAGCTTGCGTACCTCTGGCTTGTCTGGCGCTGGCGCAGTCTTGTCCTCGGGAACCTCATCGCTGTTCACCTTCTTCTTCTCCTTCTTGTCTTCCTTGTCCTCTTCCTCGTCGTCCACCTCCATCTTGCTCGACTCCTCGGCGGCCTTCTTCTCCTGGGGCTCCGGGCCGGTCTTACTGCTGCCCTTGTCGTTCGACTCGTTGCTGCTGACTGCGTCTTGCTCCTCGGACTCTGCCTTCTCCTCCTCGTCCTTCTTGGGTCTCCCGCGTCTAGAACCTGCAACGAGGGATGTGTTGGGACGATGAACCAAAACAATGATTACATTTTGTGTGGCCAAAAATTTGGAAAAGTGGTTTTGTGGATTGTTTGTCGGTACCCCTCCCCTAAAGAAAATGTCTCAACAGATATGTTTAGATGCACATTCCCTGAAAAACAGGTCATCAGGATTGCTTATTGGACTGGCGGTCTTCAAATAGATGACCAATCACTTGCTAGCTAAGGTGTGAGGTTGTTGTGAGTTTCGAGAAAAAGAGTGAATGCTTCATTCATGATGCTCTGTGCGGTAATCTTTATTTTTACCTGAACTTAAGGAAGCGCGAGTAATTTTACACTTTTTATAACACTACATTTTTTTGGCAAAAATAAATCAAATATTTCCCCAGTAGCAACATATAGTTTAGTTTTCTGCACATGCTAATATCAACAGATCTTGAATATTGGTCAAGGGTGTCCTGGAATTTGGTCAAAACTTTTTAAATAAAGAGAAAAGGTTTTGACAAAATTCCAGGACACCATTGACCAATATTCAAGATCTGTTGATATCAGCACGTGCAGAAAACTAAACTATATGTTGCTACTGGGGAAATATTTGATTTATTTTTGCCAAAAAATGTCAATTCTATAAAAAGTGTAAAAACACTTGCGCTCCCTTCTGCTGCACCTTAAAGGAATTAGTAGAAAACAAAGAAGTAATTGTTGATAAAGAAGGAATAAAAGATGAATAATCTCAAATGTGAGTTTCATTCAATATTCGTGACAATGCGTGGATCAACGTGGACCTGTGAGAGCACATTCGGCAAGAACAGAAGTAGTTTGAGGGATCACATTCTGGAAAACCTGCCGCGCGTTTCTCGCGACAGTTACAAGGAACATAAGAGGAACAGGACTTGTCAGGTTGGTTTGCATGCAATAGTCGTAGTTCTGTCAGATGTATTTACAGCTTCTCGGGACAGATTATTATTTGTATCTCTGACAATGATTTATTTTTGTTTGTTACATTTTTTTTTAAACTAAAGTGAGGTTCATTTAAATAGGCCTAATTTAATATTCTCCTTAATTAAATGTAAATGGCCCTTTGGGAAAATTTAATCGAGAAGGCCTGCCCTAGACCATGTGGCCACCGAAGCGGGTGTAAGAAAGCCCTGGCCATGTTTAGTCCACGTACCTCTTCCGCCAGTTGGTGGGGTCCTCTTTTCCCTCTTGGCAGGCGGGGGAGGTGTGGGGGCGACCCCTCGCGTGGAGGAACGTGTCCGCCGCCGGTTCTCAACCTCCGTACCGCCCCCTTCTTCCTTGTGCCCTAGACCCTGGGAACAACAAGAAAATATCAGGCGATTCAAAATAAAACCAAGATCTTTGTCTTCCGACATTTTGAATTTTAATTGGTTTTATAACTCTAATTGGTACTGCTTGTTGGTTGTTCAGTCCCAACACAGTTACAGGACAAGTTCAACAACCAGATCTCAGACCGGTGATTTAACATTTTAACTGAATGTACACATGCTATAATGAATGTTAACATTTATTTACTATTTCTACTTCATATTATTCTGTTATACATTCCTCTTATGTTTGGACCTATAATTTTTTACAAAAATCAAAGGTAAAATGAATATTCGAATTCTTAATAGTGTATTTGAGCCATCTCTAATCTTAACCTAAGTTGACAACGCTAGCCAGGGAATATAAGAGGCTCTGAGCACACACACGTGATTGTGTCTGGCCCCCTGGACCACTTGGCCCCTTGTGATTGTGTCTGGCCCCCTGGACCACTTGGCCCCTTGTGTCATTTCCCGACAAGACAAACAAACAAGACCAATCCATCAGCAATAGTTGGGTTTGTTACAAAAAATAAAGGACAAATGTGCGCGGTGACGTTGGGTTTTACAGCTTAATAAAAATATTAAATTTAGTTTGGAAGAACTATTGTGTTTAGCTTGCATGTTCACAAACTCAGATTGGCACATTCAAGGCCATATTAAACAACAGGGCAGACCAATACTCCAGTTTTTAGGTTATTGTTTTTTATTTTGTTAAAATAATTTTTTTTTTAAATATTTGTGTACCTAGTAAGTTAAGGTTGATTTGATTTGTGACATGTATGACTTCAGACAGTTTATTTGCATACAATTCCATAAAAATCTATGTATTTAATAAAAGAATATACACATATTCAATTTAACACTCACAAAGAGTGAGATTTCAAAATTTCAAATGTTAAATCACACACATATATATATATATATATATGAAATAAAGGGTGCCTGTGACAGACATGACATTAAATGGGCAAACTTTTCAACAATGCCCCAACAATTAACATTTGCTCTGACTTTAGTTAAAACAGAGCTTTAGTGATTTGTTCCCTAAACAACAATAGTTATCTGCTTCCTCACCAAAGTTTAACAAAACCAAAATGTGTTTTTTATAGTAATTTATAAACAATGTGAGACATGACACCTCTGAACGATATAATATATGAGTTTTCACTCAGTCCAATATATCTACAACTCATTATAGGGTTGTTGAGAAGACAAATTACATACATAACATTTACATAATAAAATACTTGTAATAAACTTTGCTTATGGCCAGGAAAAAAAATCCACACTATAGAAATGACCATCTTTAAAAAATATATTTTCAAACTTATATACATATTTTTTCCTGTAGAGTTGAGAACTTATTTAAACTATTCATTAGTATGCAGATAAAATGCCTTAAGATAAATGATATATTTGTTTTTGTTATCTTCAAAACGTACTTATAAAAATACTATAAGGGTTTTGGTAACCGTTTGTATTCCAAAAATTACCTTCAGGTTGACATTAGTGGGAAAATGATCTTAACCGATTCTACATATTAGTTTGTTTTGTTTTTTAAATAATCATAAAATATTGATGTATTTTGGTTATAAAAAAGAAACTTACAATAATCTAATGCTGTATATCAAAGGTCGGCAAACTGGTCGATCTCTCAACTCTTTTCAGTCGATCGAGTGATAAAACTACATCATAAAATTGAAAGACTATCTTTGAGTCTTCTAAAATCACAAATATATTGAGTAGGCTTACTTCCGAATAACATTTGAGTGTGACCAAAATAATAATGATCAGCCATAAGAATTGTTTTTGGAAAGTTTTAATTGTTTAATATGAGAAATGTACATTTTATTTATTCTATTGTTATTATTATTATCACCGCGTCT
This sequence comes from Timema shepardi, assembly GCA_902151425.1. Lineage (NCBI taxonomy): Eukaryota > Metazoa > Arthropoda > Insecta > Phasmatodea > Timematidae > Timema > Timema shepardi. Next base: position 68,088 of record CABFVX010002080.1, on the reverse strand, counting down.
TACTACCCGTTCGGGTTATACGCACTTACACTAATGTGTAATGGTAGGGTGATTGTGAGATGAAATGGAGGACCTACAGTTTAACGTGGGATCCGAACCACGGTGGAGGCCTGGCATTCCCCACATTCACAAGATGTCTTGTCAGAGGTGAAGGAAGGGTTTGGTAATCAGATAAATCTGTGCCGGGACCGAGGATTGAACCCCGGCCACCAGCACAGAAGTCTGACACCTTACCCCTAGATCACCAGGTGACCTATTTATTCTAAATTGTTTCTTTAAAGATGATCGAGTGGATCGAGGCCCTAGGAGGATGTTAATGATGGGTGGGCCCTACTATCCCCGGCTTAGGGCGATAAGGTTATTAAACAACATTTTAAACAAACACCAGCATTTGCTTGAAGAGAGGATGAAAACTCATTTCATGGGAAGAACCACTCGCACAATATGTCGGGTCAGGTAACGAGCCCTGTCCTAGTGAAGCTAACCTGCCCGGTCGAGGAAGCACTGACCTTGAGAATAGCTTCCCCTTCCTGAGCTGTCCTGGCTATGGTGGACACCCTCTTGCCCACATTCCTTCGTCCACCCCGGCTCTGCGGAGAGTCATCCTCAGACTCCTGCAGACAGACAGACAGACCCTCGTCAGCCCTAACAATCATTACATGTCCTTTAAGGCGGCCTAAATAGTTTGCGCTAGAGTCGCCAACTGGTACAACACCTAGGTTTATAGTGGTCAATAAGGTTTGTGAGTCGCCAACTAGTACTACAATTCCTAGGTTTATAGCAGCCTAATAAGGTTTGTGATAGTTTCTAACTAGTACTCCAACTACTAGGTTTATAGCAGCCAATAAGGTTTGCGATAGTTTCTAACTAGTATTCCAACTACTAGGTTTATAGCAGCCAATAAGGTTTGCGATAGTTTCTAACTAGTATTCCAATTCCTAGGTTTATAGTTGCTAATAAGGTTTGTGATAGTTTCTAACTAGTACTCCAACTACTAGGTTTATAGCAGCCAATAAGGTTTGCGATAGTTTCTAACTAGTACTCCAATTCCTAGGTTTATAGCAGCAAATAAGGTTTGCGATAGTTTCTAACTAGTACTCCAATTCCTAGGTTTATAGCAGCCAACAAGAGGTGTATTAAAGTAGCCAATCCCCAGTGTGATCCATCATCCTCTCCAAGCAATTGATGGTGCATTTACTAAGAATTATTCAACTTGTTCCGTAAGATTAGCCAGTTTGTCACTAACGAAGCACATGTGGCTGCTTAATAGTGGTTTGTTTTTAAATTTCCCCAAGAACTTGACAAGAAGGATTATATTGGCTCTTGAAATATTATTGTTACCGTATACGCTAAACTACTAATGGGCAATAGCTTGTTTAAAGGCGCAGTTGTGGTATAATTTATATCTTGTGGTGCATATTCACAGTAGTGTTTTTTATACATTATAATTAGTGCTATCTTAAGGATAAATTAACTAAATATGTATATGGAATTTAGAACAAGTGTAATGATACGGCAGTTTATAAATGATTTATTCAACTCGAACCAATATTTTAAATAGCAGCTATCATGTGGAGGCATTGTCTTCACCGCACAGATATGAGATAGGCTAGCTTGGCCAGTTGATAAGGGAATTAAGTTATTTTGTTAATATCTTAGAAAACTATAAATTTGTCGAGTCAAGGATAATTTTTTACACTAGCTTTCTGTTTAGTTTCAATTTTGGGATTAATTTTAAAAAATCAATCCAACTTGATATAATATAAGATTCAACATCTCAAAAGTTGAATATTTCAATTGGTAAAATATGATTGATATAAAAATAAAACTTCTAGAGCTAAATTAATTAATAACCCAGTGATAAAATAAATAAACAAATATAAAAGAAATCTTTGTAAATCTAGAGATATAGTGAAAGTTAGTACACATCCTATTACTTAGGCCACCCGACAAACAATGAAAAAACTATAGGCCATTAAACGAAACAAACATGGAGGGCGTTACGTACGCCTGGAAAATAGACCCGTTACGTGGCAGGGAACAATGCGGTTCTAACATATTAAGAATAAACTAAAACATAAAACTAAGGATTAAAAAAATAATAAAACATATTAAAATTTGGCGCGAAACGCCCAGTTTCTAACGTCTGCCGCCAGGTGGTTATCGACGAGTGAACTCTTGAAGTTTACTCTGCCCCGCCATTGAAGGACATACAACAACTTTAAAAATAGAATCAACAGTGTTTTTACCGAAATTAAGAACATTCTCATAGCTCAATCGAAGCACTGATAACCTTCAATTGCACCACAACACTGCCTCTCTTTAAATACAAAGCACTTAAGATCCACGAATTTTCTTGTTAATTGATGGCTCCCCATATTTATCACTCATCACGTTGGCCCAGCATGGAACGTTGACTTTCATCGCTATTAACGCCGCAAATAACACGTTACCTTATTAACTGTATCCACAGCGTTGTCCTTCTTTAGATCTGCTTTCTCGCCAGACATTTTACAAAGCGTAATTTCACTTACAAACACGTCAAAACAAACAAATAGTAGACACCGACAAAACTCCGGTAAAAATGTTTATACAGTAAGGAAAGATGGCGGGTAGCGTGGGTCACGTGACATCTCTTGAACTTCAAAAATATAGCTATGTGCTGGTGTCTAGTAGACCAACTACGAACCAAAATCTGTTGGTGGGAGTTTGAAGTGAATTTCTAGCACAGTTTGTGACATTAACACGGTAAAGAATGAAAACTAACATTTGGATCTAAAAAAAAGAGATAGAAGATGCATTAAAGTTTAAAAAATCAGTGTTCTAACATGCATCAAAATCTGTATGTTGCGTGTAATAGTCTGTAAGATGTTTATGTTCATCCAAAAATATTACTTTTAATGTATTCCCCTCATACAATAATGAGTACATCATTATGTTTATGTTATTAAGAGCATGATGTTGGGTTTAAGTATACAATATCCTCAAAAACCGGAAATCGGACTAAGCTGGTGAATACGAATGCTCTTTTGGTCATCAGTGCAGATAAATAACATTCCTCGATATTTCTATCTCTCTCCCTTTTCGAACTATGTAATATTATATTATATTTTTGGCGCCATTTAGGGCATATAGACGACCCTGGTTCGAGTTTATGAAATGAATAGAAAATAAAAGCAGAATACACAAAGGATAGAACATAAGACTGAAAGGAAAAAAAATGAGGCAAAAAAGCAAGGTTCAATGATGACCTTAAAAATATATGGAACGTTGAAGAGGTGGAACAGACACTTTTAATATTAACCATATCATGTATTAAGAAACTACATCAGTCATCCCTGAAGAATAGTAATCTGAATACAGGCGCCAGTTAAAATAATGAGTTTATATGTCAAGACAGTTAAGAATAAATATGGTTCGTAATAAAACATAGTTAAGAAATAGTTCGCCGATTTTAGCCCGCAATATATCTAATAGATTCTAGTGATGACCTTCTACACAAATCTTATTAAACGTTTTAAAGATTTGGTTATTCCTAACACACAATCCTCGTTCTACGTGAGTCTATTATTCCTGCGGAAACAATTCTTGTTTTACGTGAGTCTATTACTACAAGACACAATCCTAGTTCTATGTGAGTCTATTCCTCCTACCGGACAAAGAAGTTGTTATATGTAAGTCTATTACTGATACCAGATACAATCCTTGTTCTATGTGAATCTATTACTGACACCAGACACAATTCTTGTTATATGTGAGTCTATTATTCCTACCAGACACAATACTTGTTCTACGTGAGTCTATTACTGATACCAGATTCAATACATGTTCTACGTGAGTCTATTACTCCTACCAAACATAATCCTTGTTCTATGTGAGTCTATTACTCCTACCAGATACAAAACTTGTTCTACGTGAGTCTATTACTCCTACCAGACACACTCCTTGTTCTACGTAAGTCTATTACTACTACCAGACACAATTCTTGTTCTACGTGAGTCTATTACTCCTACCTGATACAATACTTGTTTTACGTGAGTCTATTACACCTACCTGATTCAACACTTGTTCTACGTGAGTCTATTGCTCCTACCAGATACAATACTGGTTCTACGTGAGTCTATTACACCTACCTGATTCAATACTTGTTCTACGTGAGTCTATTGCTCCTACCAGATACAATACTGGTTCTACGTGAATCTATTACTGATACCAGACACACTCCTTGTTCTACGTGAGTTTATTACTCCAACCAGATACAAAACTTGTTCTAGGTGATTCTATTACTCCTACCAGACACACTCCTTGTTCTACGTGAGTCTATTACTACTACCAGACACACTCCTTGTTCTACGTGAGTCTATTACTGATACCAGATACAATATTTGTCCTACGTGAGACTATTACTCCTACCAGATACAATTCTTGTTTTACTGAAGTCTATTATTCCTACCCGACACAAACCTCGTTTTACGTGAGTCTATTATTCCTACCCGACACAATCCTCGTTCTACGTGAGTCTATTACTCCTACCAGACATAATCCTTGTTCTACGTGAGTTTATTACCCCTACCAGACATAATCCTTGTTCTACGTGAGCCTTATGCTCCTACTAGTCATAATCCTGGTTCTAAGTGAGTCTATTACCCCTACCAGACATAATCTTTGTTCTACGTGAGTCTATTACACCTACCAGACATAATCCTTGTTCTACGTGAGTCTATTACCTCTACCTGACATAATCCTTGTTCTACGCGGGTCTATTACCCCTACCAGACTTAATCCCTGTTGTACGTCAATCTATTACCCTACCAGACATAATCCTTGTTCTAAGTGAGTTTATAAGCCCTACCAGACATAATCCTTGTTCTACTTGATTCTTTTATCCTACCCGACACAAACCTCGTTTTACGTTAGTCTATTACCCCTACCAGACATAATCCCTGTTTTACGTAAGTCTTTACCCCTACCAGATATAATCCTTGTTCTACGTGAGTCTATTTTTCCTACCCGACACAATCCTTGTTCTACGTGAGTCTATTACCGCTACCAGACATAATCCTTGTTCTACGTGAGTCTATTACCCCTACCAGACACAATCCTTGTTCTATGTGAGTTATTTACTCCTACTAGACACAATCCTTGTTCTATGAAATTCTATTACCCCTACCAGCCATAATCCTTGTTATACGTAAGTGTATTACCCCTACCAGACATAATCCATGTTCTACGTGAATCTTTTATTCCTAACCAATAAATCCAGGTTCTACGTGAGTCTATTACCTCTACCAGACATAATCCTCGTTCTACGTGAGTATATTACCCCTACCAGACATAAACCTTGTTCTACGCTTGACTATTACCCATACCAGACATAATCCTGGTTCTAAGTGAATCTATTACCCCTACCATACATAATCATTGTTCTAAGTTAGTCTATTACTCTTACCAGAAATAATCCTTGTTCTAAATGAGTGTATTACCCATACCAGACATAATCCTTGTTCTACGTAAGTGTTTTACTCCTACCAGACATAATCTTTGTTCTACATGAGTCTATTACCCCTACCAGACATAATCTTTGTTCTATGTGAGTCTATTACTCCTACTAGACACAATCCTTGTTCTATGTGAATCTATTACTCCTACCAGACATAATCCTTGTTCTACGTGAGTGTATTACCTGTACCAGACATAATCCTAGTTCTACGTGAGCCTATTACCCCTACCAGACATAATCATTGTTCTACGTGAGTGTGTTACTCCTACCAGACACAATCCTTGTTTTACGTGAGTCTATTACTCCTAACTGAAACAATACTTGTTCTATGTTAGTCTATTAAACCTGCCTGATACAATACCTGTTCTATGGGAGTCTATTACTTTTACCAGACACAAACCTTGTTCTACGTGAGTCTTTTAATCCTACCAGACACAATACTTGTTCTATGTGAGTTTATTACTCCTACCAGACACTAAACTTGTTCTACGTGAGTCTATTATTGATGACAGATACAATAATTGCTCTATGTGAGTCTATTACTCCTACAAGATAAAATACTTGTTCTACGTGAGTCTATTACTGATACCATATACAATACTTGTTCTATGTGAGTCTATTACTCCTATCACATACAATTCTTGTTCAACGAGAGTCTATTACTCCTACCAATTAAACCTTGTTCTACGTGAGTCTATTACACCTACCTGATACAATCCATGTTCTACGTGAGTCTATTACTGATACCAGACACAAACATTGTCTATGTGAGTCTATTACTCCTACCAGATACAATACATGTTTAATGTGAGTCTATTAGTGATACAAGATAAAATACTTGTTCTACTTGAGTCTTTTAATCCTACCAGATACAATCCTAGTTCTACGTGAGTCTATTACTTTAACCAGACACAAACCTTTTTCTATGTGAGTCTATTACTCCTCCCAAATACAATACTTGATCTACGTGAGTCTATTACTGATACCAGACACAAACCTTGTTCTATGTGAGAGTATTAATCCAATCAGACACAATAATTGTTCTACGTGAGTCTATTACTGATACCTGACACAAACCTTGTTCTATGTGAGTCTATTACTCTTACCAAATAAAATACATTTTTAATGTGAGTCTATTACTACTACCAGATATAATCCTTGTTCTACGTGAGTCTATTACTACTACCAGACACAAACCTTGTTCTATGTGAATCTATTACTCCTACCAGATACAATACATGTTTAATGTGAGTTTATTACTCCTACCAGATACAATCCTTTTTCTATGTGAGTCTATTAATCCTACCAGACACAAAACTTTTTCTATGTGAGTCTATTACTCCTACCAGACACAAACCATTTTCTATGTGATTCTATTATTCCTACCAGATACAATAAATGTTCTATGTGAGTCTATTAATCCTACCGGACACACACCTTGTTCTATGTGAGTCTATTACTCCTAACTGATACAATACATGTTTAATGTAAGTGTGTTACTCCTACCAGATACAATCCTTGTTCTATGTGAGTCTATTAATCCTACCAGATACAAACCTTTTTCTATGTGAGTCTATTACTCCTACCAGACACAAACCTTGTTCTATGTGATTCTATTATTCCTACCAGATACAATAAATATTCTATGTGAGTCTATTAATCCAACCAGACACAAACCTTGTTCTATGTGAGTCTATTACCCCTACCAGACTCAATCCTTGTTCTACGTGAGTTTATTACTCCTACCAGACACAAACCTTGTTCTACGTAAGTCTATTACTCCTACCAGAGACAAGCCTTGTTCTACGTGAGTTTATTAATCCTACCAGACACAAACCTTGTTCTACGTGAGTCTATTACTCCTACCAGAAACAAACCTTGTTCTAACTGAGTTTATTAATCCTACCAGACACAGACCTTGTTCTATGTGAGTCTATTACTCCTACAAGATATAATTCTTGTTATATGCGAGTCTATTACTCCTACGAGACACAAAAATTATTCTACGTGAGTCTATTTCTCCTACTAGATACAATTCTTGGTATATGTGAGTTTATTATTCCTACCAGACACAAACCTTGTTCTGCGTGAGTCTATTACTCCTATCAGATACAATTCTTGGTATATGTGAGTCTATTACTCCTATCAGACACAAAACTTGTTCTACGTGAGTCTATTAATCCTACAAGACACAATATTTGTTCTACGTGAGTCTATTACTCCTACCAGACACAATACTTGTTCTACATGAGTCTATTATACCTACCAGACACACTCCTTGTTCTACGTGAGTCTATTACTTCCACCAGATACAATACTTGTTCTACATGAATCTATTACTGATACCAGACACAATACTTTTTCTACGTGAGTGTATTACTCCTACCAGATACAATACTTTATCTACGTGAGTCTATTATTCTTACAAGACACAATACTTGTTCTACGTGAGTCTATTACTACTACCAGACACACTCGTTTTTCTACGTTAGTCTATTACTTATACCAGATACAATACTTGTTCTACGTGAGTCTATTACTGATACCAGACACAATACATATTCTACGTGAGTCTATTACTCCTACCGATACAATATTTGTTCTACGTGAGTCTATTACTGATACCAGATTCAATACTTGATTTATGTGAGTCTATTGCTCCTACCAGACACAATACTTGTTCTATGTGAGTCTATTACTACTACCAGACACAAATCTTGTTCTACATGAGTATATTACTCCTACCAGATACAATACTTGTTCTATGTGAGTCTATTACTCCTACCAGACACAAACCTTGTTCTATGCAAGTATATTACTCCTGCCAGATACAATACTTTTTATATGTGAGTCTATTACTCCTACTAGACAGAAACCTTGTTTTACGTGAGTCTATTACTCCTACCAGATACAATACTTTTTATATGTGAGTCTATTACTCCTACCCGACACAAAACATGTTCTACGAGAGTCTATTATTGATGACAGATACAATAAAATCTCTATGTGAGTCTATTACTCCTACCAGATAAAATACTTGTTCTATGTGAGTCTATTGCTCCTACCAGATAAAATAATTGTTCTACGTGAGACTATTACTACTACCAATCACAATACTTGTTTTACAAGAGTCTATTACTCCTACCAGACACAAACCTTGTTCTAAATGAGTCTTTTAATCCTACCAGACACAATACTTGTTCTATGTGAGTCTATTACTCCTACCAGACACAAAACTTATTCTACGTGAGTCTATTACTGACGACAGATACAATAATTGCTCTATGTGAGTTCTATTACTCCTACCAGACAAATTCTTGTTCTACGTGAGTCTATTACTCCTAACAGACACAAAACTTGTTCTACGTGAGTCTATTATTGATGACAGATACAATAATTGCTCTATATGAGTCTATTACTCCTACCAGATAAAATAATTGTTCTATGTGAGTCTTTTACTGATACAAGACACAAACCTTGTTCTATGTGAGTTTATTACTCCTACCAAATACTATACTTGTTCTACGTGAATCTATTACTGATACCAGACACAAACCTTGTTCTTTGTGAGACTATTACTCCAATCAGACACAATAATTGTTCTACGTGAGTCTATTATTGATACCAGACACAAACCTTGTTCTATGTGAGTCTATTACTCTTACCAGATAAAATACATGTTTAATGTGAGTGTGTTACTCCTACCAGATACAATCCTTGTTCTATGTGAGTCTATTAATCCTACCAGACACAAACCTTTTTCTATTGTGAGTCTATTACTCCTACCAGACACAAACCTTGTTCTATGTGATTCTATTATTCCTACCAGATACAATAAATATTCTATGTGAGTTTATTAATCCAACCAGACACAAACCTTGTTCTATGTGAGTCTATTACTCCTACCAGACTCAATCCTTGTTCTACGTGAGTTTATTACTCCTACCAGACACAAACCTTGTTCTACGTGAGTCTATTACTCCTACCAGACACAAACCTTGTTCTACGTGAGTTTATTAATCGTACCAGACACAAACCATTTTCTATGTGAGTCTAATAATCCTACCAGACACAAACAATATTCTATGTGAGTCTATTACTCCTACCAGATACAATACATGTTTAATGTGAGTCTATTACTCCTACCAGATACAAACCTTGTTCTACGTGAGTCTATTACTCCTACCAGACATAAACATTGTTCTACGTTAGTCTGTTACTCCTACCTGATACAATACATGTTTAATGTGAGTCTATTACTCCTACCAGACACAAACCTTGGTCTACATAAGTCTATTACTCCTACCAGAGACAAGCCTTGTTCTACGTGAGTTTATTAATCCTACGAGACACAAACCTAGTTCTACGTGAGTCTATTAGTCCTACCAGACAAAAACAATATTCTATGTGAGTCTATTACTCCTACCAGATACAATACATGTTTAATGTGAGTCTATTACTCCTAACTGATACAATACATGTTTAATGTGTGTTACTCCTACCAGATACAATCCTTGTTCTATGTGAGTCTATTAATCCTACCAGACACAAACCATTTTCTATGTGAGTCTATTAATCCTACCAAACAAAAACAATATTCTTTGTAAGTCTATTACTCCTACCAGATACAATACATGTTTAATGTGAGTCTATTACTCCTACCAGACACAAACCTTGTTCTACGTGAGTTTATTAATCCTTACCAGACACAAACCATTTTCTATGTGAGTCTATTAATCCTACCAGACACAAACAATATTCTATGTGAGTCTATTACTCCTACCAGAGACAAGTCTTGTTCTACGTGAGTTTATTAATCCTACCAGACACAAACCTTGTTCTATGTGAGTCTATTATTCCTACCTGATACAATACATGTTTAATTTGAGTCTATTACTCCTACCAGACACAAACCTTGTTCTACGTAAGTCTATTACTCCTACCAGAGACAAGCCTTGTTCTACGTGAGTTTATTAATCCTACCAGACACAAACCTTGTTCTACGTGAGTCTATTAATCCTACCAGACACAAACAATATTCTATGTGAGTCTATTACTCCTACCAGATACAATACATGTTTAATGTCAGTCTATTACTCCTACCAGACACAAACCTTGTTCTACGTGAGTTTATTAATCCTACCAGACACAAACCATTTTCTATGTGAGTCTATTAATCCTACCAGACACAAACAATATTCTATGTGAGTCTATTACTCCTACCAGACACAATACATGTTTAATGTGAGTCTATTACTCCTACCAGATACAAATCTTGTTCTACGTGAGTCTAATACTCCTACCATTCACAAACCTTGTTGTACGTTAGACTATTACTCCTACCAGATACAATACATGTTCTAAGTGAGTCTATTACTGATACCAGACAAAATCCTTGTTCTACGTGAGTTTATTACTCCTACCAGACACAAACCTTGTTCTATTTGAGTCTATTACTCCTACCAGACTCAATCCTTGTTCTACGTGAGTTTATTACTGATACCAAATACAAACCTTGTTCTATGTGAGTTTATTACTCCTACCAGACACAAACCATGTTCTATGTGAGTCTATTACTCCTACCAGATACAATACATGTTTAATGTGAGTCTATTACTCCTACCAGACACAATCCTTGTTCTACACGAGCCTATTACTGATACCAGACACAAACCTTGTTCTATGTGAGTCTATTACACCTACCAGACAAAAACCTTGTTCTACGTGAGTCTATTACTCCTACCAGACACAAACCTTGTTCTACGTTAGTCTATTACTCCTACCAGACATAAACCTTGTTCTACCTGAGTTTATAAATCCTACCAGACACAAATCTTGTTCTATGTGATTCTATTACTCCTACCAGACACACTCCTTGTTCTAAGTGAGTCTATTACACCTACCAGATACAATACTTGTTCTACGTGAGTCAATTATTGATACCAGACTCAATACTTGTTCTATGTGAGTCTATTACTCCTACCAGATACAATACTTGTTCTACGTGAGTCTATTAATCCTACAAGACACAATACTTGTTCTACGTGAGTCTATTATTCCTACCAGACACAATACTTTTTCTACATGAGTCTATTACTTCTACCAGACACACTCCTTGTTCTACGTGAGTCTATTACTTCTACCAGATACAATACTTGTTCTACGTGAGTCTATTACTGATACCAGACACAATACTTGTTCCACGTGAGTGTATAACTCCTACCAATACAATACTTGTTCTACGTGAGTCTATTACTATTAGCAGACACGATCCTTGTTCTACGTGAGTTTATTACTCTTACCAAACAAACCTCATTCTAGGTGAGTCTACTACTGATACCAGACACACTCCTTGTTTTAAATGAGTCTATTACTCCTACCAGACACAATTATTGATCTACATGAGTCTATTACTCCTACCCATTACAATATTGGTTCTACGTGAGTCTATTACTGATACCAGATTCAATACTTGATTTATGTGATTCTATTATTACTACCAGATACAATACTTGTTCTATGTGAGTCTATTACTCCAACCAGACACAAACCTAGTTCTACGTGAGTCTATTACTCCTACCAGATACAATACATGTTCTAAGTGAATCTATTACTCCTACCAGACACAATACTTGTTCTATGTGAGTCTATTCCTCCTACCAGATACAATACTTGTTCTAAATGAGTCTATTATTCCTACCAGATACAATACTTGTTCTAAATGAGTCTATTAATCCTACCAGACACAATACTTGTTCTACATTAGTATTACTCCTACCAGACACAATTCTTGTTCTACATGAGTCTATTACTGCTACCAGATAAAATACTTGTTATATGTGTGTCTATTACTCCTACCAGACACAAACCTTGTTCTATGTGAGTCTATTACTCCTGCCAGACACAATACTTGTTCTACGTGAGTCTATTACTGATACCAGATTACATACTTGTTCTATGTGAGTCTATTATTCCTACCAGACACAATTCTTGTTTTATGGAAGTCTATTACTGATACCAGATATCATTCTTATTATATTGGAGTCTATTACTCCTACCTGATACAATACTTGTTCTATGTGAGTCTATTACTGATACCAGATAAAATACTTGTCCTACGTGAGTCTATTACTCCTACCAGATACAATTCTTGTTTTACTTAAGTCTATTATTCCTACCCGACACCAACCTCGTTTACGTGAGTCTATTATTCCTACCCGACACAATCCTCGTTCTACGTGAGTCTATTATTCCTACCCGACACAATCCTCGTTCTACGTGAATTTATTACTCCTATCAGACATAATCCTTGTTCTACGTGAGTCTATTACTGATACCAGACATAATCCTTGTTCTACGTGAGTCTATTACTCCTACCAGACACAATCATTGTTCTACACGAGTCTATTAATGGCCCCGAGGGAGTGATGACAATGACTATGAGTCTTATATGAACACAGTTTGATGAATTCCATCATCATCTCGTACGTTCAGGGTCCGGTATTCAATGGCTTTGTTCCACAGGCTTGGATACTTCTATCCCTCTTCCATTAACTGCTCTAGACACGTCATGTTCTTACTCTAAACACACCATAACTGTTGGGTGAAGTGGTTGTACACCACTGCTGGTCTACTGCGCATGTCCGTCGTCAGCGACGCTCACAAACATAGCCGAGAATCATAAACACCGAAATGTAGCTAAGACGGCGAACGTACAGTAGCCCTGTGGCTTCTTTGGTGCTGACTGACAGCTCACAGTCAACATTTAGGTATATACAGTAGCCCCATGGCTTCTTTGGTGCTGACTGACAGCTCACAGTTCACTTCTGACAGTTGCTAAACATATGTTTTTTCAGATCATATGGTCCGGCGTAGGGATACATAATTTGGTCTGGTAACTTTTCAAAGCTGTCAGTCAGCACCAAAGAAGCCATGGGGCTACTGTATATACCTAAATGTCGACTGTCAGAAATGAGTATTCAGTCAGCACCAAAGAAGCCATGGGCTACTGTATCTACCTAAATGTTGACTGCCAGAAGTCAGCTGTGAGCTGTCAGTCAGCAACAAAGAAGCCACGGGGCTACTGTATATACCTAAATGTTGACTGTCAGAAGTCAGCTGTGAGCTGTCAGTCAGCACCAAAGAAGCCATGGGGCTACTGTATATACCTAAATGTTGACTGTCAGAAGTGAACTCTGAGCTGTCAGTCAGCACCAAAGAAGCCACGGGGCTACTGTAGCGTACATAACGCACACAGCTCTGTGTGGCCGGGCCATTAAAGAACGACCACACCTAAATCTTCAAACACATAACCGGAAAACTACATTGACTCTAAAAAAAATGATCGTGTTGATAAGTTACAAGCGATTGGCAAAGACACCCTTGAAACTTTACAAGCCTCGGACGGGTGCACCAGTCCACCCCCATCTCTGGAAGGTTCCACAGCATATTCATCTTTCTCCGTCGCGACCCTCCGATAGAACTGAGCGCGCACCACCTCAGACCACAGGGAAAACCCTTGTGGCCAAACAACGCAGTATCCCCGATCCCATAAAAGAAACTTCTGAGATAACAAGGTCTTCCGAACTTTGGCCCAGGTTTACGGAACCCGAGGGGAACCTATGCTGTCAACAACCGTCGCACAAGACCCGGAGACGGTGAACCAAGATAGCTCGGACCCCACTGGAGCGACCAAGGACACAGTAGTTCCACAATCATCCGCAGGGAGAACCAGAACATGATGGACCAGCTAAGGACTATCCTAGAATCTGTTATATCCAATGACGTGATCATCAGTGCTGGATTCAAGCAGTTCCAACCGGAACCACCCACTACTCGCCTGGTACGACCAACCGGAACCACCCACTACTCGCCTGGTACGACCAACTGGAACCACCCACTACTCGCCTGGTACGACCAACTGGAACCACCCACTACTCGCCTGGTACGACCAACTG
>CABFVX010002080.1:8432-36087 GCA_902151425.1 Timema shepardi | reverse complement strand
CGCGAAAGTTTGTCGTTATAAAAATTGGGGTGCATTGTTCCATCCCAACAACATCCCCTCCTCTGGTTTGTGGACTGACAAGATATCTGTTCTCCTCAGACGACCTCGAGCCGACGACAGACCAAGCCGAGTACGACACCCAGACCCGCCACAACTCGTCGGTGCACATCCGCGTGTATCGGTGCGCGCTCCTCGGCGCCGCCAAGTGACGCCGGTCATGTTCTTCACGGTGCGCGAGCTGGTCCAGTGGCTGGGGCTCACGGTGTTTGAGATATGGGTGAACCTAGTGGCGGTGACCTTCTTCACCGTCGCGCTGGCCGTCAAGGTGGAGACCGGCTGGGGGTCCTGGTGGCTGGTGTTTGCGCCGCTGTTTGCCGGAGACGCCCTCAACGCGTATTTCTGCACCATCGTGTTTATCCGCATGCACCTGGAAGGGATGTACAAAGTGGCTCTGATGAGGGGTGTGTGGAGCCTCTCGTTCTTGCTGCTGCTCTTTGTCTTCAAGTTCCTGCTGTGCAAGAAGTTGTCGGGGCAGAGCGGGCTCGTCTACTCGGAGGTGATGTCCCCCATCTTCATCCTGCTGCAGCTCATCTTGATACGGGCTTGCCAACTGCACTGAGACCTTGCCAGGTATATTCCAAGAGTTCGATGTTGCGGGGACTTCCCTCCCACCGCGAAGAAATGAAACACCTGTTTGCTATCTGCTCTGTCACTGGTCTCTTCACGCCATTGTAACCGGACATTGTTACTCTGGAGATATTTCCGATGTATACTTGTGAATTGCTACACTTGTGGAACTTGCTCATATAGACTATTGATGTGACATTGTATATCTACAAAACTAACCAATCAACTGTCAAACTGGGGGTGTGTTTCCATTCTTCTTATCATCTTTGTACAATTACGTAGCTATCTAATCATTGATTTTGGTACGAAGCTTGTTTTGGAAGGCCTTATTCCATATGTACACATGGTGGTTACAGGCAAGGGAGACAGGGAAATGTCAGGGAATTTAAATACTTAACTAATTTAGCACCTAAATTTTTAAACGAACGTGAGAGATTTTGTTTTTTCAAGTTAACAAAATATCTGAATATAGCATTTTGCTAACATGAGATAGCTGTATAGGGTTTGTTTAGCAACACAAATAATACATGAAAAAATAACTTATAATAATGTTTATCTTTAGTAGCTGTTAGGATTGTCTGGAAGGGGAGAGGATTCCAAGAGGATTAATGGATATGAGGTATGTAGGGAAGAGACTTCAAGAAGACCAAGGAAGAGATGGGAGGAACAAATAGCAGCAAGTGTGCAAGTGAGAGGAGAAGATTGGTGAAAGAACAGAGGGGGATGGAGGTATTTTACTAAACAGACCTGACCACAGGCTGTAAGCAGTTGATGATTATGATCACCTGGAAAACCTAGAAAAGTCAGGAAAATGTATAATAAAAGTATTATAGTCATCCTGTATTATTGTACAGAATAATGCCTACAGAATCAGACTTCCCACCAAATTCATGGTACATATATATATATATATATATATAATATGGAGAATGGTTGTTTTGTATCTTGTAAAAATACAACTAATAAAATTGTGTTATCTATTTTTGTTGTAAACTAATTTACTCGACAATTATCTTAATTTTGTACCACTATCTGTGTTTTAAATGTCTGTTTAACCAAATAAAAATATCACACCAAGTTTGTATTGTGATAATTAGTACTGTCTAGTTATTATTTAGTAGAGGACTTTGCAAGAGTTGAACCGAAAACCATTTTTCTCAAGTCAAACTATTATTCTTGTATTATAGGGTTTAAATAGATGCTAGATTATTATTATTATTATTATTATTGCACCGCGTCTTACTACCCGTTCGGGTTACACGCACTTACGCTAATGTGTAATGGTAGGGTGATTGTGAGATGAAATGGAGGACCTACAGTTTAACGTGGAATCCGAACCACGGTGGAGGCCTGGCATTCCTCACATTCACAAGATGTCTTGTCAGAGGTGAAGGAAGGGTTTGGTAATCAGATAAATCTTTGCCGGGACCTGGGATTGAACCCCGGCCGCCAGCATAGAAGTCCGACACCTTACCCCTAGACCGCCAGGTCACCTATGATGCTAGAATAACCTTTCATTTAATAAATGGTACAGTGAACCGCACAAACATTTCTCACCACTTTATCTAAATTACACTTTCAACCCATGAGATATCACAAACCGGCAATTAGTCGGAAGGAAAAAATAAAGTTATATGGAAACAGCAAAGTCATCAATGATTTCTTGATATCATAGTAATGCCACAAGGTTGATTCAAGTCACTTTTCTTGTTCAATTTAATTTTCATTATTTGTGATTCTTAGTACTGTTAACATTTTAGGGTGACCTGGTGGTCTAGGTGTAAGGTGTCGGACTTCTATGCTGGCGGCCGGGGTTCAATCCCAGGTCCCGGCAAAGATTTATCTGATTACCAAACCCTTCCTTCATCCTCCATTTCATCTCACAATCACCCTACCATTACACATTAGCGTAAGTGCGTATAACCCGAACGGGTGCTAATAATAATAATAATATTTTGAGATCTTAGCTCATTCGGTAACGTGTTTGTCTACTGAGCTAAGGGTCCAGAATTCGATTCCCGGCAAGGCTGAAAATATGGGTTTACCCCATCATAGTGATGAGTTAGTGGTCGTAACAGGATGTTGTGTCTGCCCTAGACCCTGCCCCTACGATCTCTGTCTTCAACCTCCAGTTCGCTCACTTGTTGGCGTTGGAAATATTCCAATAGTCAGATATTTGTCAACTATCAAGTTTGTTGGATTCCTCTACCCTTGCCCCCCACCTCCCATTCCCCAATGGCACAATTACCTGATTCGATGGCCTCATGGTCTAAGGCGCTACTTTCGCAATACACTAGCTTGCCGATCGTGGTTTTATCCCGTTTGAGCGAGCTGAGGGTGTTTTCTCTTAAACGGTTTGCCACTCTCTCTCTATCTCTCCACCTAAATGCGGATACACTTCCTCTAAATACAACCTTCCTTATCCATAACTCAGCGTAATTTGCACATAAGCGTGTAACCCGCTAAATAAAAAAAAAAGACCAACAGGGCAGCAGAAGGTAGAACCAGGGGGGACATTGCCCCCTCCCCTCCCAAGAAATTATTTGCCCCTGATAACGTTTAATTTTCAAAAATTTATCATTGTGATACAACTTCAAATATCTTCTAGAGGCATCTACTTGTCGGGGGGGGAGAGGTGAATATCACGCGCTAAATAGCTTCGAGGGGTGTCCAGATCTCTACAGGAGGATCACGTTGAATAGATTCTAGACGAATATAATTTTAAAAAAATCAAGCAGAGGATCACTCAAAATATCTTATAATCTCATAAAGATAACCAAATATCAAAAATCCAGTCAAAGAAGACCGCTCCAAATTAAAATATATATTGGAGATCATTTTAAAGGACATTCAATTTTCAAACCTCTTGGGGGAAGGGGTGTGTGTGGAAGACGAGTCCCTGATAAACTTTATTGTTCCTTGCGTCCCTCTACACAAATAATATTCCGCCACAAACAACTTCTAGCTAAGTAGAGGGAATAGTAAACACAAGACAAAGAAATAGCTCCACAGAAGAAGCTAGAAATGTTTTTAGCCCAAGTATGAATTAAAAGCACTTGTCAATTTGAAAATTCTAACACTCACAGACCCCTAATTTCATCGTGTTGACTGGTTGTAATTGTAAAAATTGAGTCGGCTCAGTTGACAACATTGCAAATTATTTCAACTAAACCTTGATTTTCTTGCGAATGAACATATTATACTATCTGCAACACAATGCTGTCACGCGTGAAGACTAAGCTGTGAGTTACAGGGGCTACTAGATAAATATATTAGAAGAAGAATATTTAGCGCCGTGAGATGACACAGGATGCTATATGTAATACAACATTGTCACGCGTGAAGACTAAGCTGGGAGTTACAGGCGCTACTAGTTAAATATATTAGAAGAAGAAAATGTTGCGCCGTGAGATGACACAGGATGCTATATGTAATACAACATTGTCACGCGTGAAGACTAAGCTGGGAGTTATAGGCGCTACTAGTTAAATATATTAGAAGAAGAAAATTTTGCGCCGTGAGATGACACAGGATGCTATATGTAATACAACACTGTCACGCAATAAGCCACAGCTGGGAGTTACAGGCGCTACTAGTTAAATATATTAGAAGAAGAATATTTAGCGCCGTGAGATAACACAAGATGCTATATGTAATACAACACTGTCACGCGTGAAGACTAAGCTGTGAGTTACAGGCGCTACTAGTTAAATATATTAAAAGAAGAATATTTAGCGCCGTGAGATGACACAGAATGCTATATGTAATACAACACTGTCACGCGTGAAGACTAAGCTGTGAATTACAGGCGCTACTAGTTAAATATATTAGAAGTAGAGTATTTAGCCCCGTGAGATAACACAGGATGCTATATGTAATACAACACTGTCACGCGTGAAGACTAAGCTGTGAGTTACAGGCGCTACTAGTTAAATATATCAGAAGAAGAATATTTAGCCCCGTGAGATGACACAGGATGCTATATGTAATACAACACTGTCACGCGTGAAGACTAAGCTGTGAGTTACAGGCGCTACTAGTTAAATATATCAGAAGAAGAATATTTAGCCCCGTGAGATGACACAGGATGCTATATGTAATACAACACTGTCACGCGTGAAGACTAAGCTGTGAGTTACTGGCGCTAATAGTTATATATATTAAAATAAGAGTATTTAGCCCCATGAGATGACACAGGATGCTATATGTAATATAACACTGTCACGCGTGAAGATTAAACTGTGAGTTACAGGCGCTAATAGTTATATATATTAAAAGAAGTATATTTAGCTCCGTGAGAAGACACAGGATGCTATATGTAATACAACACTGTCACGCGTGAAGACTAAGCTGTGAGTTACAGGGGCTACTAGATAAATATATTAGAAGAAGAATATTTAGCGCCGTGAGATGACACAGGATGCTATATGTAATACAACATTGTCACGCGTGAAGACTAAGCTGTGAGTTACAGGCGTTACTAGTTAAATATATTAGAAGAAGAATATTTAGCGTCGTGATATGACTCAGGATGCTATATGTAACACAACACTGTCACGCATGAAGACTAAGCTGTGAGTTACAGGCGCTACTAGTTAAATATATCAGAAGAAGCATATTTAGCCCCGTGAGATGATACAGGATGCTATATGTAATACAACACTGTCACGCGTGAAGACTAAGCTGTGAGTTACTGGCGCTAATAGTTATATACATTAAAATAAGAGTATTTAGCCCCGTGAGATAACACAGGATGCTATATGTAATATAACACTGTCACGCGTGAAGATTAAACTGTGAGTTACAGGCGCTAATAGTTTTATATATATATATATTAAAAGAAGTATATTTAGCTCCGTGAGAAGACACAGGATGCTATATGTAATACAACACTGTCACGCGTGGAGACTAAGCTGTGAATTACAGGCGCTACTAGTTAAATATATTAAAATAAGAGTATTTAGCCCCGTGAGATGACACAGGATGCTATATGTAATACAACACTGTCACGCGTGAAGACTAAGCTGTGAGTTACAGGCGCTACTAGTTAAATATATTAGAAGAAGAATATTTAGCGCCGTGAGATGATACAGAATGCTATATGTAATACAACACTGTCACGCGTGAAGACTAAGCTGTGAGTTACAGGAGCTACTAGATAAATAAAATATAAAAGGAGCTCTTAAAGCAGGTTTATTATAAATTTAACCTTTAAACGAAAGTTGTAAAGCTTCCAAATCACATTACTCACAAGCTTACAATTGACTTCATTTAGTAATTTAATTCCACCTTTGTGGTTTAGTGATCAGAGTTCCTGACTACAGAACCAGAAGTCCCGGATTCAATTCCTGGCACTTACAAATATCCTGTAAAAGCAGTGTGTCTGGAACAAAGTCAAACTTATCCTCGGGAAGACAAAATAAAATAAACTTGAATAAAGAACTAGCAGCTCCAGTCCTAAAAACTGAGATTAACGGCTAAAGGATTTGCTGTGATGACCATATGGCACCCTCTATCCGCAAATGTTGGTATTATCTTCGCCAACAGATGGCGGCGTCTAAATATGCATTAATCTGGAGGTGGGCTGATGCCGTGTAGTTCTATTTTAATACTTTTATTACGTTAATTGAAATATATTATGTTGAAATATAATACCTAAATGCAGGAATCGAACTCAGGATCGTTGGCTTAGCCTGCCATTGCCCTCCCACTGAACTATCCAGTTATGTTAACCTGGGTAACTCACAGGTAGTGTAATAGACCACTAAGACAAAGGTTCAGGGTTCGTTGTCTGTGACCAGGTGTCGCTTGTTTGAATAAACTATTTATCTACGTCCGCTACGCGACTCTCAACATATCCGCTTTTGCTCACGCTACTGTTATAGTTTAGTTGGTTCCCTCTCGATCAAAAGATAAGGCTGATACGCAACAATAAACCTCGCGGGAACACAATACTTATCAAAGCTGATACAACCATTCGAACGTCACTGTTGACTGTCGAACAATGATTCGATTATTCAAACCACTCTCCAGACGATATGAAACCAGCATATCTCTCTCACTCCCACGCATACCCAGAGTTGAATAAAGAGAGAGAGAGAGAGCTGAAAGCCTCCCCCTCCCCTTGCCTGTGTTTAGTACGGGAATAGCGCACCAATGCCATGGCGACTCTACTGGGGGGAGGGGGTTTGTGATCAATACCAGAAGTGTGAGAGAGAGAGAATCAGCATGGAACAACAATATAGGATAGCTTACAACATTTTATGGGGATATCTTCTCAAGGTGGTGCCCAATGATTGGGGGGAAAGGGGGAGGGGGGAGTTTGGTCTAATACTGCTTTATCCAAGACGGAGATGTATGTGGTTGAAACTATTAATTATGTGAACAGTAGAACTTGCTTCCTCCATTTTATCGTTATTACAGTCTCAAGATATTTTTAAAATCTATTTCAATTAGATGCATCTCCCTGCTGATCTAGTTATACAGGAAACAAATGAGTGGTATATTTAAATAGTACATCATCTTTTTTGAAAATAATCGTTTTTCTATTGACTCTAAAAAAATGTCGAAATTAATATGTACATTCGGCTTAGGCTCAATGAATGTTCCTGCTGAATTTCGTTAAAACTTATCCACGCATTTGGACGGGGTCATGGAGCAAACAGACGGATGAAATGCTAAACTGTTGAGTTAAAACAGTACCTTAGCTCCGCTTGGTCAATGAGGGCTCATTTGGGTTGTTTCTACAAACATAATACAAAAAGTTTAAAAACAAATTACTATTACAAAATCCTGATTGTAGATCTAACGCATAAAAATTGATTTTATTTGAAAAACTGTATCTTTGAGTGATGCAGAAACTTATGTCGGTTCATTCCCCAGTTCTTACGGCCCACTGATAATTCAAGTCATAACACACATCTATCACCATGACGCGACTTGACCTCCTGATATACGTTCCTTGTCGGAGAGTCAGCGCTGCCTGGTGTTGCCTTGAACGAGCACGGATCCACCGCGGCCCGACGGTCAGTTCTCCGAGGCCCGGATCAAGGGATATTCTCCACTTGTCTGTCTGCGTGTCAGAGAACCGTGGACCAGTGCGCGGACAGCACCCCGCGTGACATGAGCGTGTGCTAGAAGGGATGAAAACTCCCCCCTCCCCCCCAAACGATCTCGACAGTTTGTTTGGGGGAAGGCATGGTGACCCTCAACTCCAGTGAGTGGTTAGCAGACGATACAGACAATGGTGAGTGATCCAAAGATAAAATATACACGTTATAATATCACAACTCATGGATTCACAACAACAACAACATTTGGTGTCAGAAGTGGGATTCTATCAAATCTGTTTTATTTGGGGATGTTATTTATTTATGTGGCAACACAAAATATTTCGGTTCCATGTGCTCTTTTTGCCCTTAAAAAACCCAATATAAACACAAACATATTTTAACCTCGCGTCGAAGATGGCATATTATAAAACAAAAGGTGCGCGTTTTAGAAGGTTTTTTTGTTTAAGAATAAAATATTTAATTTTCAAAAACTATGTTTATTTTGATCGTTTTAGTTTGGTATGAAAAAACAAAAGCTTTCTTTCATATGTGCTCTAGTAAAATAAAACTTGTTCTGTTATAAAATGGGGTTTATAAATTATTATATTTTATCAAACGCAAGTTGACGAAACTACCAGTTACATATATATCAGATCATCTGTAATTATATTAGCAATCAAATTAAAATACAGTATGATTAAAACAACTTCACGATAGATAGGAGAAGTAATTATAAATATACTGTTTTTTGAATTATGTTTATTCGAAACTCTGTTTTGATAGCTAAAATATAATTATCTACTACATAAAGGTAAAGATACCACGTAGTTTGTTATAATTTTATTTACATTTTTATAAAAACTATAAATGGGTCGAATACTTTTATTTTTTTTAGAATCTGAATACTAAATTTTCTTTCTAATCTTTAATCCTTAAATATCTACAATTTTAATTGAAATGAAAATATTTAGAACTCAATTTAAAAAGAGTTATTCAAAGCTTAGGGCCAATGACGGACGTGCCGTGTCTCTTACATGACAAACAACCAAAAACACATCACACTTTTTTTAAAGTAAAATGTTGTCTTTTTGTGATATTGTTACTCTTCCAACTTGACAAGTCTAAATAATTCGTTTCCTTAAAACCAATTGCTTAGAATTGTTATTTTAAATCAAGGTATTTATCATTATTATATTCGGGATACTTTTTGAGATTCTTTACGAAGCTCTAATATCATAGGATTCGGGGGAATTGAGCCCAAAATCTAAAATAAATGGCACAGATGTCATCTCCTGAGTCTTAAAATATATATTTATTAAACACTCCTAAGATTTCTGAAATGAAATAATATAAATTGTTAGAGAAACACTCCGCCAAATAGCATTAATGAAATAACATACACTGCTACACAAACATTGAGTCTGTCCACCAAAGAGCATACAACTAACATACACTGCTACACAAACATTGAGTCTGTCCACCAAAGAGCATACAAATAACATACACTGCTACACAAACATTGAGTCTGTCCACCAAAGATCATACAAATCAATTTCTATTTTCAAAGAACTGCATCAAAAATATATATTTTATAATAACTCAGAAACTACTAGTTTTATATATAAAAAAATATTGTATTTCTTATAGTACTAAAAATTTACAATGTTAAGTTATTTGTTATCTCAAATAATTGCGGAGATGTGATCAAAATTGTAAATCTGCGCTTATGTAAAGTAGCCTTAAAATAATTTTAATGTGAAAATTAAAATTATCATTTTGTTTGAAATGTTAAAAAAATGCCTAGATACCAAATATAAATCAAAATCGTTAGAGCAGATTTTGAAAAAATCGATTGTATCTTTTTTTTCCTTCAGTAAACTACCCTTAATTTTAGGGTTGGATATCAAATTCTAAAATAAAAATACTCCTCAGGGGAAACTTATGAAAACTTTAGATACCAAATTCTAGCCTAATCGGTAAAAAGGTTTCGACTCTAGCCTGAGATACGGACGGACAGACAGAACACAGACAACGCGGAAACAACTTTCTCGGTTTCTGTAAGTCATGAAACGACATTTGTATCAAAATCTTGAGTTCAATATTTTGTTGATGATCACAATATTTCTCTGTCCAAGAGCTAGAGAGAAAGTTTTGACGTTTCATCCAGAAGCAGCTTTAAAAGCTAATAATTTGATTAACTATAAATGTCCCGTATCTAAATATGTCCGCAGCAATGACTAGAGAGTGTAGGACTGGAAATGACCTATGTCGTGTCCAGACTCGTAACCAATACAGTTTAGTGCAGGGAGTGTCCAATCAGGTGGAAGTGCTCGGAATACGTCACTAACAATATTACCTTCAGACACGAGCATCAAACAAATTAAAACAAGGGGAGCTTTAATGTAGAGGTTAGTGTGCCTGACTCTGACCTTGTGGATAGTCCAGGGTTCAAAACCCACACCAAGCACTGAGGAGTGTTACTGACAGAGTTAGTTGCACGGTTAGTGTGCCTGACTCTTACCTGATGGATGGTCCAGGGTTCAATACCCACAACAAGCACTGATCAGTGTTACTGACAGAGTTAGTTGCACGGTTAGTGTGCCTGACTCTTAAAGGCTTAGAGAGGTATAATCCGTTACTCAATAACGAGTTAGTGGCGTAGTTGGCTAACACGCTTGTCGTGTAAAGCTCGACCGCTGAGGACGGGGAGATCAAGGTTCGAATCTTGGTCGGGTGAACTGAGTGTTTTTTCCTAAATGGTTTTCCACTCTCCCTCCACGCAAATGCGGGTTCATTTCCTCTAATTAAACCTCCCCAATTCCTAATTCATTAGAGTAATTAGTACTTAAAGCGTATAACCCGAACGGGTAGTAAGACGCGGTGCTAAATATTAATTAATTAATAACGTGTTACTTCATAGATGGTGGTTTAATGTCCTCCCAATGGTACTGTTGCACGAATTTTCTCATATCTAACTTGTCTGGGTTCAACGTAGTCCAATCTATGCCTCGTTTCCAAATATTAGTGTTTTTTATATTAGCCTAAAACGTAATCAAAATTAATTTAGAACGGTTAACTGCCCATTTTAATTTTAAATGTAGACACATTACAAAAAACAAACAAAACACTTATCACACGTCGCTTATCGTAGAAATAAAACTTGGGTAACGTCGACCGTGTTTGGCAGTGCTATATACAGTGTTGCCACGTCTAGTGGGACAACCTGACGCTCGGGGCAAGATGGCGTCTGTTAATTTTACAAATAAACATGTTTGTTCCCTCAGACACCTCCTCCAGCAGTCCCCTGGAAGAGTGGTCGTTGTCTAGCGACGCCAACTACTCCACCGAGACTCCAACCCGGTCCCACAATGTGGTTCTGTTGGCACCCTCGTACTCCGCCCTCAGGACCCAGCTCAAGTGGGGCTTCTTACTTCACACGTATGGGTTCGCCTGCCTCTTCTTCGTGCTGGCCTTCTATGCCTTCTTCTCCATAATGAACCTCAGGTAACATCTCCTTTTCTTCTATACCTTCTCCAAAATGAACCTCAGGTAACATCTCCTTGTCTTCTATACCTTCTCCATAATGAACCTCAGGTAACATCTCCCTGTCTTCTATACCTTCTCCTCCACAATGAACCTCAGGTAACATCTCCCTGTCTTCTATACCTTCTCCTCCACAATGAACCTCAGGTAACATCTCCTTGTATTATATACCTTCTTCTCCATAATGAACCTCAGGTAACATCTCCCTGTCTTCTATACCTTCTTCTCCATAATGAACCTCAGGTAACATCTCCCTGTCTTCTATGCCTTCTTCTCCATAATGAACCTCCTGGATGAATTTGGTTGTTCTTGGTATATTTTGTGTACCTTAGTCTGAATATTCTTTTGAAATTGCTCTATCCCGTAAGGTTTCTGAGAAATACTTTAATCAAATTACTACGGTTTTAAAGAAAATCAAGTTTTGTTATCGGTTTAAATATTAAATAAAATTAGATATGTTTATATTCTAAATCATATTTTGATAGTTAACAGCGGGAACACTTCTAACAACCTTCCTTATCCCTGGCCCGTTGAAGTGATTAGTACATGTGCATGTAATCCATACAGATGGTAAAACGTGGTGCTAATAAATAATAAAATAATAGTTAACTGAATAATGAGCTGTTGCTACTAGTTTTCTTACTAACTATGGCTTGCTGAGTGAAACCGACCAGTGAATCACAAACTATACCTTTGACTTGACAAAATATTTTCCGATTGATTTCCTCTTGTAGTTATTGGAAGTCTTTGTCTGAAGCTGCCAGCAGTATTCATCCGCCATGTTGGGAGTTCATCGGCCCCAATAGCGCTTCTCCCTCAGCGAAACCTTTCCCCGTGTTAATCATTGACTTCTCCGAGGTTTTTTTGGGGGAAAAGTTCAAATTACAATTAAGGAAGTGCATTTTTATTGACATGTTGCATACCATATTTCTGTAGGCGTAAATCATTTTCTTTACTAGTTGACTGTAGTTTGGTGCTTTCGAGTTGCCCAGAAGTTGTCGACAACCAATTTAAATGCTTTTCATGCCGTCTTTTTTAGTTTGTCCAAGGCATTCCTCAAAATTATTGTCTTTCATCAGCTTCCTTATCTGAGGGCACTAAGAAAACCTCTTCTTTGATTTTTGCGGCACCGATTCTTGGAAACTTGCTTTGCAGATATCTAAAAATCTCCCCAATCCCGGTCCATTGCCTTCAAGAAATTCATCCATCAGTTCAAGTTTGATGTGTAATGGAGGCAACAATATTTTATGTGGATCTATAAATGATTTGTTTGTTCTTTTTCCCCGGGTTAAACTGCTTACAACATGGCCATTCTTTTGCGTCATGGTGATTATTTCTTGCAAGACTGCCCCATTTACACAAAAAAACAGCAGAATTTAATATAATCTATTTGCATATCAAAAATAAAAGCCACGACTTTTAAATATCCATAAATATTCCAGTTTCATTTAGTTTATTGTATACAGTTAATCAAAAGCTCCAAATTTTCTACGTCTCTTTCACATGAATTGCATGACACACGTGGATAGATGTCAAACCATTTCCGTTGTGGAGCAGAACAGCTTTTAAACTTATCTTGGAGGAATCGATTAACAGTCTCCACTCTTCCGGCTTTTGTTCCTCCCCCAAGTAATTCATCAATTTATTATTATCACCGCAATATGATATATCACCAACCGAAGAAAAAAGAGGTAAAAAGTATTTCTCGTGGTTGCGATAAATAGAACATTTTTATCCAAAAGATTCCACCCTTTAAGTCTAGATGAGAGTAGTTCTGCTTTATTATTAGAGAGATTCACATCCCGTAACAGATCGTTTAATTCTGTCTGGCTGATAAAATGTTTGGGTTTTTATAAATCTGTTGGCTTATATTCTTCACCACAATTTTTTTTTTTTTCTTAAACACTTTGAGCTTCATCTGAATCCATCCATCCATCCATTCACAATCCGTTATTCCTACATTCTGTCTCTGGGGGACGCTGGTCTCATCGCAGACGGTAGCATGCTTGGTCTTAAAGGTGTGACCAGAAACGTTAGTCAAACAAAAGTAGCAATTGGAGGTATGATCGTTCAGTTCCCTCCAAAACATTGGAATACTGTGTCTTTTCACGTTGAGCCTTTCACGCTCCTCATCTCATCCGCAAGTTTGATCATATAGATTGGGATGTTCGACTCATAATTTGTTGTTCTCTTTGTCATCATTTCGTCTGGAGCTGTAACGCTGTAAACAAGACACAGGTGGCAAGAAGTCGACCGTAAGGATGTGTTAGTGTAGCTTAGTCGTGATTACTTATTTCACATATTATTTTCACTGAGAAGTGAATTTATGAAACTTTTACTTTAGCGCTATAAGTCGTCCTTAAGAGCCTTGTTGCGTGTTTTCTAGTCCTTCTACGTAAGGACATATATCTGGGGATTCAAGGTTATCCAAAGAACATGTTGAGGTATTTCTTAACATTGCCTCAATGGCTGTATATTTATATCTTTCTGGTTTCTTGTAGCTTTACCTCTGTAATGATTGTAGCTGTGGGGCTTTATCCTACAGCTCTTAAAGCTCACTGGGTCTCCTAATTAGAGTGTTTTGCGCCCCTGTGGCTTTGACTATGTTTTATAATGTTTAGACCCATGTCTATGTGTGTCACTTTTTGGGCTTTGTTCCCTGTCATGTATTTGCATTAATTGAGGCTTCCATAATTGGGATTAGGCCTCTCAACCGCCATTTTAGATGTTCTTAATTGACCCTACGTGCCAACTGTGGTTGGTCTTTGTAGATAGAGTGGGGATCACTTAAACCTTTTTAAATGCCTTACTGTGTTGAAATACTACTTAGTGCTGGTGGTCTAATGTTAGAATTATTGTCGCTTACACGCCACGCTGTTTCTCTCCACTCTTTAAATACATTGCAGGCCTCATAGCATATTTTGGGTGTCAAAAAGTAGGACATTTTGATTAAAAAGCAGGAAAATTAGGGCTGCCAATTTGATATAAAAAATAGTAGGACATGTTAAAAACATTATGTTCACCTCATAGTGCCAAAATAAATAAATAAATAAATAATAAACAACAAAATTTTAACTAAGAACGTTGGTTTTTATGTTATTGGTCCTGTAACAAAAATAAGGAAAAAGTATTTTATAAAAGAGGAGGGATGCTCAACCATCATCAACCCCTTGCAATCCTCCTTACCCTCCACCCCCCCCTCCTCTCTAATTTATTTTATTTTTTAGTACAGTATTTATTTTACTTTGTTATTTCATTACAAATCCAAATTTGGAAATAATGATAGTGAAAAAAAAATATTAATAATAATTATGTTCATTATCATCAAAAGATGACTGTCTTCAACCTAAAAATAATCTGTGAAACATTATAATAAAAATATATATTTTTACCCCTACGTCTTACTACCCATTAGGGGTATATACACACAAAATTATCACTCTTTCATTTGTTTTGGGGTTTCTTTGATTCATATCGACTTGCACAAAAGTAGTCCAACATCGTTGTCTTCCACTTTTTAATTTGATTTTGTCTCAAAAGCAGAGCCACTTTCTTACAGTTTTT
Organism: Timema shepardi; assembly: GCA_902151425.1. Taxonomy (NCBI): domain Eukaryota; kingdom Metazoa; phylum Arthropoda; class Insecta; order Phasmatodea; family Timematidae; genus Timema; species Timema shepardi. The sequence goes on along the minus strand of CABFVX010002080.1, from coordinate 21,301 downwards.
TCCCCCCCGCAGTTTGGTAGCGTAGTTCGAGCTATTTGTAAACCTTTCCGATCATTGATTTCCATTACATTATTAATCCTTTCATTCGCTTCCGCCACTAATGACTTGTAAGATCGAACTTATTTGTTGAGCTTCTGATTCTTGCTTTTCTGACAGGTTATCTTTTTTGCATTGCCTCTTTAGTTTCCTGCGATTTATTTCCCAAAACTTTCCTATAAGCTCGACACACTTCACTTTGGTGTTTTATTTTCTCTTTATCTTCTTGATCTTGTTTCTTCTGTTCAGCCTCAATTCTCTTCTTCGAATCCAGTCAAGTACAACTTATGGGCCCCACGTCATTTATTTGTGAAGTCCTTCGTGAATGAGACTGTGTTGCACTGATAGTAGTAATGTTAAGACTATCTTTGTTAGACCGCGTGCCATTGGTGGATACGTCAGAGACAGGTCCTGTTGTCAGTCAGATAGTAGTAATGTTAAGACTATCTTTGTTAGACCGCGTGCCATTGGTGGATACGTCAGAGACAGGTCCTGTTGTCAGTAAGATAGTTTAATGTTAAGACTATCTTTGTTAGACCGCATGCCATTGGTGGATACGTCAGAGACAGTTCCTGTTGTCAGTCAGATAGTTGTAATGTTAAGACTATCTTTGTTAGACCGCATGCCATTGGTGGATACGTCAGAGACAGGTCCTGTTGTCAGTCAGATAGTCTGATGTTTTGGGTAGCACAAGAATAGCTTAACCAGCCTTTTAATTTAGCCTGTTCTTGTTGGAAATAGTTCATAATAACACTACCTCCAAGAACAATTTCAAAGATACTGTACAAGCTTTCGGGCCTATATCGAATTTATTCAAACAGCTTGACATATTATGATACGATATTTTGTTTTGCTAACTTACCAGCAAAAAGGAAGATACACACTTCAACCTATAAAAAACCAAATGGTTTATTTCTTCTGTAGGTCAAAAAAGTAGGTCAAGTATGAGTTTTTCCTCAAAAGTTGTACATTTCCTACTTTCCTACCGAAAAAATAGGAAAAGTAATAAATGAAGGACAGAAATTAGCCCTTTCCATTGTTGTCGCAGTCGCTTGTTTGTGAGTCCTATTAAGGTGACACTTACCACTAGTTTTATAACTTGATTTACAGACGAAAATAATCTCAGGGCCTGTAACATGTACTTGTATTGTCTACTTAAACTGGGTTATCATTAAAATATGGACTAATATTACTTGCTGAAGTTTCTCCAACTTTCCTCGACCAATATATATACACATGTGTCAGACCAATACACATGTGTCAGACATTAAGACAGTGGGGTTCAACCCCAAGACAAACCTGTCTAAACCTGTCCTAACCTGTAAATACTCTTGCACTGATCGTGTCAGGTGTTAATTAATCCATTGTTGTGAGTTCAGGTCTCTCATCTCGAGTCGGCCCTTCATGTCGACAATCAATGGCTTCCTGTGTCTCCTGGGCGCGTCTAGAGCTTCCTGTCTCTTCATAGATCCTTACAACCTCAAGAAGGTCAGTCCTACATCCTTACAGTGTCCTTACTATGCCGCTCATGTTGGCGGTTTGTAGCTCCGTTCAGAGCGCGTTGAACTTGACAGTTTGTTCGTGCTGCTACCGTAAGATTAATTGACAAACAAAGCTTGACAGTTTGTTCGTGCTGCTACCGTAAGATTGATTGACAAACAAAGCTTGACAGTTTGTTCGTGCTGCTACCGTAAGATTAATTGACAAACAAAGCTTGACAGTTTGTTCGTGCTGCTACCGTAAGATTAATTGACAAACAAAGCTTGACAGTTTGTTCGTGCTGATACCGCAAGATTAATTGACAAACAAAGCTTGACAGTGCAAACATAATATTCGATAAACAGACTTAAAATTTTCCCCCTTTTAAACCTCATTTTAAATTTCGTGTTTTCGAAAATTAGTGATAGGTTAAGTTAAAATAACCGTTAACAGCAATAAAGTATTTCCGGTTTTTAAATAATATTTTGTGTTTGGATTGAAGTGAAGGAAAGGTGATGACAAGGAAGAGGGTAAGGTTGGATGGAGTATAAAGGACAGCAGGATAAACAGGACTAGGAGTGAAGAGTTGGGGTAGTAGAAAGGAGGAGCAGCTAACAGAAAGTGTGTGAGATGGAGAGAAGAATAATGGTAGCAAATAAGGTAGGAATAATGGTAGCAAACACAGGTAGGAGTGACCAATGTAAAGAGAATAGATAGGTAGCGCAATTTGAAAGAATTTGACGATGTCATCGCTTACGTCAGCCACGAGCCTACGTCACCCAGTACACATCAGTTGTGCAGTCCGTGTGTTTCGGGCGGTTCTTTCATTTATCTTTATAATTATTTATTTATTTATTTATTTGTGTTTGCCTAGTAGTATTTTTTCGTGTACAGTTAGTTAAGTTATTATGTTTACCACTCGAGTATCTGTTTTAATTGGCTACTATAAAATACAGTAGTGATGTTCTCATTAATGATTTAGATATTTTATTTAGTACATTTATTTAATATTAGTAACTATAATACTAAATATGTATGCTAAATATAATATGTAGGTGTATTGCTCTTCTAAAGCTATTTATTATAATATAATAGTTTTTCTTTTATATAATATAATATATAGGATACAAGTCATTGTTGAACAATCGGACTTTAGGATTTTTGCTCATTTATTAGCGTAGGCCTAAGTTCTTCAATTTTAATTGTATGTGTTTCTAAACAGACATAAAAGAAATGCCAATCTGTGCTGTTGCACTCTGTGTAAATAATCAATAAAACTGCAAGGGTAATAATATATCTTTCTACTCCTTTCCTAAAGATCCAGACATTTGCCGTGCATGGGAGCTCAAATGTAAAAGGAAAGACACAATTAATACAAATTTTGCTCGAATATGACTATTATAATTTAACATTTTTATATTAAACTTCAACAAACATTTGTTGAATAGTTGCGTATGGTTTAATAATAAGGGTTGATAGAATTTATTTCAATTTTCGTTTGTGTTATACATTTATGGTGCTAAAGTTAACTAAAATGTCAAGAACTTCAAAACACATCGAATGTTGCCAGTGTTAATACAATAGTTCAAACGTCTAAGTAATTTTTAACATATTTTACTAGGCTAAGTGTAATTTATTTAGTATTCATTTATTGGTGTGGATTTTAAATATGCATTCATATGTGTAATGTTCCCAAACGTGATATTATGATTTCTAAAAATAATTATTTAGAAAGGACTTAATTTATCTTCCATAAAGCTTTGTGAATGTTAAGCCATGTTCTCACGTGTCATTTTCTGTGATTCACTGAAAATTAATACAAAATGAACGTCAGAACACTAATTTTATTAGAATGAATCATTATTTCACACTTTCATTAAAAGTTAAAAGGTATACTTTTCTTAATGGTTAACTATCATTATTGAAAAATTCAAACAAAATGAGCCGTGTGACCAAGTAGGCCCTACAAGAATTAATTAATGCAAGGATTTATTTATATATTTATAGACATTGTACTGTTGTATGATTTCCCAAAAATGGTATTTAAGTGTAAAGACGAACAAACCAATCCATTTTTGGACTATTACAGAGTTTGAATGTTTGTTTTAATATAAGCAGTGATGGGTGTTATATAAAATAAAACAGCACGTGATGCCATTTTTATAAATTAAACAGTAGTTGATTATTCTCAACATGATAAATATGATAAATTACACGTGTAAACAAATTTCTTTAATTCATATTATCATTAAAAATGAATCATTTGAAATGATTCACTGAAAATAACACGCGAGAACACGGCTTTAAGCGCTGCGCTGGCTAGTGTACTGGGTGACGTCACACGCTCAGCCAATCAGATGTGTTTCTCCAACTGGCGCTACCTTCTATTCTCTATACATTGGGAATAATGGTGAAAGGAAAGAGGAATATGGAAGCGGCCACAGGCCGGAAACAGTTAATGTGAATGTGGTTTTTTTTAAATATATATTTGACGTAATTTTCTAAGGCACGCTTGCAACATTGATTAGAAAATTCAAAAATTACTCTGAGTGAAGCTTATTTAGAAAATTTTTGAAGTAGTTTGACTAACCTTTCGTTATTTGAAGCTAAGGTATAAGCTTAGACATGTACAACTGAAACATAATTCTCGATCTCCTAGCATTATTTATAAACACATTCCATACGACACGTGCCACGCGATGGACAGCGGGGCAGCGGGCGTTAAAACACTCCTGTCCCGGAACTCACACGATGCTGACGTCACGTCCTGGGAGAGAATAGAACCACTTCAATCAAACCTGAGGCACGAACAATTCTCAAGTATCGATCACAAGAGAGACTTCAAATATTTAACGGACTCCTCCAGACAGCAAGTACTCTTTCAGATTTGACCTGATTTTTCAAGCACCTGAGAAATTAAACTGATGTTACAGACAGACAAGTAACACACAAGAGCCACAGCCTCCTGGTTAAAATGGCTGCGCTCCTTGGGAGAGCTTGACGGGGATAGTTAGGTGCCCTCGAGGGGCATTAGAAAAAAAATAAGCTCATTTTAAACACGGTTTCACTAGAGAGATGACACAAATATCTCTTCCGAGTCAATCGGCTGGCTTCCACAAAGTTAGGTTCAGGTAGCGACCCAACACCTTCCAATAAACCAACCCCCCCTGCCCAAATGAGCCTAATCATACTGCAAATTACAAATAAAAGGTATAATACAATGGTACTTTATATATATACAACCCGCCTCGGTGGCGTTGTTGGCTAACGCGCTTGTCGTATTGAGATCGACCGCTGAGGACGGGGAGATCGAGGTTCGAATCTCGGTCGGGTGAACTGGAGGTGGTTTTTCCTAAATGGTTTCCCACTCTCCCTCCACGCAAATGCGGGTTCACTTCCTCTAATTAGACCTCCCCAATTCCTAGTCCATTAGAGTAATTAGTACTTAAAGCGTATAACCCAAACGGGTAGTAAGACGCGGTGCTATATATATATATATAAAGCAAATATTTGCAAGTAGTCTGGTTGTAAACAATCTTCAAAGATCATTGACTAGTTGTTGTCTGAAAAGGTTGGTTCATTATAACGGGGTAAGTTGGGGAAAGAGAGAGAGAGAGAGAGAGAGAGAATTGTTGGTAAATGAACACTTGTGTTCGGACCGCCACTCCTTTACAACGAACAATTTGAAAGTGAGGTGTTTCACTCGGAAGTTGGAAACACTGTTTTCCCTGAGAACTGCAACTAGCACTCCCCAGTGCCCAGGAACTCAACTTGTATCAAACAAAGAGATCAGTGGAACTTGTCTGTACGCTAGACTGCCTGGTTTATACCGTGTCTGTGTCACAAGGGCTTATATCAACATTTGAGGTTTCCATTGTTGAAATGCTCGATTCAAAGATAGATCAGTACATAGCTTGACAACAGCCGCCTGAACTATACATCTTGGAGGACGAAATAATTAAATAATAATAATATATCCATCCACTCCTCAGCAAGCATAATTTTTATATAGTTTGCCTCTTAAAGGCACAACAAACCGTTTATGTGAATTCTACTGAACGAACAAATTATGTTTGTGTTTAAGGACATAGGAATGACCTTGAGGATCATACAAGGGGCTACCGATGGATTACATTTAAAAATAAACGCGAGGAAGGACATTTCTGGCAGTTTTAAAAGCTACTAAAATTACTTTCGTACATTCATACGTAAAGTGATATGATCTGCAGCTGTAAATTTTGATAGATTTTTTTATCAATAATCTACAAAATAACAACAATAATATAACTGGTAAAATGTTTTCAATCTTGATTGTAAAAATATGTCTATATTTTTTGAAATGTTCTTTCTATAATAATCCTACTGAAGCAACTTGAGATAGTTTTACGACAAACTAGTGAAATCAGGAGGGGGGGGGGTATTTAAATTAGGCTAGCACATATATAATTATAAAAATTATCCATTGTTGTACAAATTATTAATAATTGTTAGTTTCGTTACAAAACATACACGTAAAGAACAAACATGACGCTACAATGGGAGCTTCCTTCGACAACCAAAACAAGAGAGCATCTGTTTCCAATCTTGCAACTTTGTTACTACGTCACTGACAAGGAGAATTAATTCAACAGCTGTTAGTTAGTTCTCAAGTTTTCCGCCGTGTCGCGCATTGACACCAGCGAACTTTTGTTTATGTTGCAGTCTATGCCAAAGGTGATGGCGTCCGTAATGTGGGATGTGGGGTTCCCTTGTCTCATCTCCGCCTTCTGTCTGGTGCAGTTGGCATTCCTGCAACTCACGCAGGTACGCTACAAATACCACATTACCAACTTTAGTTAATTAATCGTCCAAGGTGGACTTAGATTATTTTTCTAACTGGAGGTTTTAGTTTGATAATGTATTTTGAGTAGCTTTTAACACTTAAAGACTCGTACTGGCTTTGTTTATCAGATTATCATTGATAATACACTCTTGTATTTGTTCATGTTTATGATGGAGAAATAAACACAGACACTAGTCATACCTCCATTGTTGCTGTATGTGTCTTAAGGCTGACCATTTCGACTCGATACCTTCTAATAGTTTATTCGTAACACATTGTTGTCCATTCACGGTAGCTTTGCCCTTTACGGCAGTAAAAAATATTATGAAAAAAATATCTATCTATATACTTAATAAATACGTTTACTATTTTGACTAATGGTGTAATATATTTAACTATTGTATTCTCAATAACTTTTCAACTGCCAGAAAACCAAAAGTTACCGTTGAGGCTGATTCTCCATAGAGTTTGATGATGGAGTATAATTAGTGAATTGTTAATGTTGTGACTATTTAAATGTGTTACATCATCGGTCCATTTTGTAATATTATGTATTTCATGATGTTCCGCAACTCATCCAACTTAGACCATGTATTCGGGGCACACCCTGAAATAAACTTGGAGTAAGGATGGAGAGCACATTGAAGCTATTATTTCAGTACTTTCTCCCTCAAGAAATACCTTTTGTATAACAAGTCTTAAGCATAAATATAAACATACATACATACATACATACATACATACATACATACATACACTACACACATACATACATACATACATACATACATACATACATACATACATACATACATACATACATACATACATACATACATAATCACGAATTTACCTTGCTTTGTAGGCAAGAAACTGTGCATATAGCTTAAAAAAACCTAACTAACTCCCTCACTAACTTCCTCTACATTTCCCTAACCTTGCATACTCTCTTAGCTTCAACAATGTCCACACACCAAGTCATACGTGCTCTTTTATCCTTGAAATTTTTAATGTTTCTCTTTTTTACACATTCGTCTAAAACATTTAGCCACGTCTTACATGGCCTACCCCTTCCTTTAGATCCACACACTCTACCTTCATATATTTGCTTCATAACTCGATCCACACTCATTCTCTCAACATGCCCAAACAAATGTAAGACACTTCTTTCACACTGTCCTATTGGATTCTCTTTCAAACGACACTCCTTTAGCACCCATTCATTAATTGTCTTTAAATTTATCCTATGTATCAGACACACCACCAACGATCTGAGAGTCGTACCTCACATATTTAAAACTTTTATTATTATTTTCAATGGGCCAAGTTGTAAACCAACTGTTTATTTGACACAACAAAAAAAGTGACCGCGGCTATTTCTCCACTTAGAATGAAATGGTTTCTATGTTTCAACAGCTAAGATTGGATTGTGTCGACGTTTTTAGTGAAGTGCAACACTATTTTCCAGGCATAGTGGCTGATAAAATATCTGCGCATGTAAGCCAGGTTCACCAACCTTATAGGGACAACCCAAAATTCCCGGAGAAGATTGTTGCGGAGCACTCTAAACGTCGACACATCCAGACTACTTATAAGTAGAGCATGATGTTAGTGAATGTCACAGTATAAGTTGTGACGAGAAGTCTATTTAATATGGCGGTCATGTCTCTTGTTTCCATGTGCTGCTGATTACTCCCTCTAAACCCTGACCTTTCGATGTTGTGATGTCATTGGTTGATATTCTATTGTCGGGTTAATACAATAGTCCGGACATTTGGACAAACACAAGCTTTGTGAGTTGTCACATGGTGCTGCCATCTATATATTTTCTCCCTGGACGCAAGCAGACAGCTATATGGTAAACTCTAGTGTAGATGTGATAGTGCTTCCTGCCTTTGGTTCTGACTTGGTAACTACACAAGCTTTGTTGATGGTGCTGCCATCTATATAATGTCTCGGTTGACTCAAGCAGACAACCACATTTTTAATTCTAGTGTAGATGTAGCTGTGCTTTCTGCCTTTAGTTCCAACTCAGTACACAAGCTTTGTTGATGGTGCTGCCATCTATGTAATGTCTCCGTTGACTCAAGCAGACAACCACATTTTTAATTCTAGTGTAGATGTAGCTGTGCTTTCTGCCTTTAGTTCCAACTCGGTACACAAGCTTTGTGATGGTGCTGCTGACTATGTAGTTTTTCCGTGAGCATAAGCCACAGCCAGTGATCTCTATACTATACTGGATGAATATAAACACACCCCTTGCAACGAACCAAATAATTACGCTAAAATTTGTCGTCTGCTTGGTTACAGGGGACACATTTTTACGGATTATTTCAAAGTTCTTATGCTAAAACCAGTTTCTGGTGAATGAAAGTATTATTGTTTGAAAATAGTGAGATATTATAACCTAGTTGGCTAAAAAACACATTTACGTTAAAGGATATACAATTCATAATAATTATTATTCAGTTTTGAAGTGTTCATTTGGTGACACTGGGAAGGAGCTTCAGGAGATGGATGACCTGTGACGAACGTGAATCGTGACCAGTTTTCAAACTTAGAGGCGTACTAACACAATGTACTACAGTTAACAAGTGATAGATTAACTTAAGAATTAGTTTAACAAAGTGTGAACTATTATATGCAGCACCAGTATGATTCAGAATATTACATTGGCGCTGTGGACTTAAGTATTTGTCAATTTATTTTGTTATTGGGCATACTAAAGTAATCATGTCAGCCTATATTGGTCAAATCATGGAATTTAATTCACTTGTTGATGAATTTGAAGTGTTTGAGCGCAAATTGCAATCGTTTTTAGAGTTAATAAGTTGGCAAAGAAACAAAAAGCTATATTGCTAAGTTTATTACATCTGGTCGCGTACAAGTTATTAATAGACTCACGTGTTCCCAATAAGGTTGAAGATAAGATTTATAAGGAGATTAAAATAATACTGTCATTTCATTATACGCCAAATGGTATCCGTGTTTAAGGGAAATACATCTATTTTATCAGGCAACCAAATCTGAAGGGGGGGNGAGTATTCCATATTGGGCTGCTAGAGTCCAGCATTTAGCAGCAACTTGTAATTTTGAGACCAATTTTGAGTCCAATATCATAGACAAATTTGTGATGGGTTTAGCAAAGGGGAAAATAAAAGAAAGATTGTTCAATGAGGATCCAATAACCTTAACGTTTTCAAAAGCTAAGGGATATTGCAGAACAAGTCGGGGGCAAACGGTGAATCGTTTTCCAATATTGATGGGGTCAAAATAAAGGAGGAGTCAGAAATATTTAGGGTGGTAGAATCAAGAGGTCAAGGAACATCACAAAAGCTATCAGTCCGGCCTCCTTGCAAGGTATGTGATTATAACAACCATGTAACTGAACGTTGTCGATTCAGAAGTTATATCTGTAATCTGTGTGGAGCTAAAGGGCACTTGAAGAAAGTGTGCAGAGCTTCTAATGCAGCTTCTAAATACATGACAACTACATCTGGTGAACATTCCCAATTCAAACTTTTCAACATGATTGTGGAGAATCAAGGAACTCTTCCGGTGCTGGCAACTGTTAAACTTCAAAATAAATACTTCACTGGGGAAATAGATTCAGGAGCAACCTTCAATGCTATGGCTATATCAATGTATATGGAAAGTTCTTCTGAAAAACTTTCGAGACAAACAAATCAAACTTTGCGATATTATTCCCAGCATGTAGTGAAATATCTGGGCCGTACATACAAAGAGAAAACGAGTGTAATAGGGTTCTACGTTGGGGCTTTGTTATTAGGTAGAGACTTCATGAAGACTTTTGGATCTGAAGTTTGTCTAATACATCACATGACATCTGAAGATGACCTTGTGGAAGAAGTATTCTACAGTTTTTACAGACGCGTTGGGTACCTTTAACAAAGGGAAATTTAATTTGAAATTAAAATATGGAGTAGTGCCAACATTCTGTAAACATAGGTCCATGCCTTTTGCGTTAAAACCTAAAGTGGAGGCTGAATTAATTCTCTTACAGGAAATAGGCGTGATTTTCCCCAGCAAATACAGTAGATGGGGAACGGAAATTTTTTCCTATTGCTAAGCCGGATGGTTCTGTCAGAATCTGCGGGGATTTTAAAATTACATTAAACACATTTTTGGAGGTTGACCTCCACCCGCTACCTAGGGTAGAAGAAGTTTTTCAACAATGCAAGGCAGTATGTTCTTTCCAAAATTGGATTTACAGAGTGTATATCAACAAGTACTACTAGATGATAGTTCCAGGGAGATGGCCACAATAAGCACACACAAAGGATTGTACTCGTACAACCGCATTCTATTTGGAATATCACCAGCACCACAGTTATTTCAGTGAATTATTGAAGGCGTATTAGCAGGAGTGGAAGAAATTGCAGGATGGCAGGATGATATTATTGTTGGGGGCAAAACAAAAGATGAACACGATAAGATATTGTGTGATGTATCGTCAAGGATCAAGGAAAATTGATTAACTCTTAACGTCAATGAGTGCTCATTCATGCAGTAATCCATTAAATATATTGGATGCATTATAAGTGAAATAAAGGTCTAGTGTTGGATAGGAAATTGATTGAACCAATTTTGAAGGTTGGGCCACCAAAAAATGTCACCCAGGTCAAATCCTTATTTGGGATGGTGGAATTTTATAGAAGGTTTCTTCAGGACGCGTCAACTACACTAATCCCCCTGTACAGTTTGTTGAAGAAGGGATCCGAGTGGAACCGCAGCCAATGGACAAGTTGAAAACGGAGTGTGTCAAATAAACCAATGCTTACGCAAAGCTAAATTTGAAGGAGTCTATTTATTCACGGCAATGAAGGAATTTCTACTAACCTACCGAGACACCCCACACATCACAACTGGAGTAGCCCCAGCAGAGCTTATGTTAGGTAGGACTCGGTTGGATACAATCAACAATAGGGTTAAGAATGTGTACAACAGAGAACTACTACAAACACAAGTCCAAAGCAAAGTGAGTGTTCATCAAGAGAGACAAATAAATAGCTCGAGTAAATGAGAGTGTCATTTCAAGAAAGGGGAGAAAGTTTTAATGAAACAGTTCGACAAAAAGAAAATTACCTGGATTGAAGCGGAGGCGCATAAAGTGCTAGAGAGGCGCTTATATTTACTGTGTGCAAATGTAAACATCGCTAAGAGACATTTGAACCCAATAACACCTTCCGGACTATCAAATAAAAGGAGCAGCAGGTCCATCCTATCAAGGTCACCTCTAGGGGAGCAGAATGAGGAAATCCCTCAAGGTCACGTTCAGCCGCAAAGGAAGAAGCACCCCCCCCCCCTTTTCCAAGAAGTTTCACATCCTCACAGAAAAGGGAGATAGTGAAGTGTTAAGTTGGCAACACTGGGAAGGACCTTCAGGAGATTAATAATCTGTGGCGAACGTGAATCGTGAACAGTGTCAAACTTTGAGGCGTACTAACACAATGTACTACAATAACAAATGCTAAATTAACTTAAGAATTAGTTAAAACAAATTGTGCACTATTGTATGCGGCACAAGTTTGATTAAGAATATTATAAGTTTTAAAGGTAATATCTTACAAATACGAATATAATCCTTGATATTAAAATATGTAACTATCCCTCATGTTGTTTAAATTCTGCCAGGACTACAATATATTTAAAGTTGGGTATTAGCTTGTATATATTGGTTTCAAAAACAATATTACATTGAAAGTTCGATAACTATAATGAAAAAAATAGCTTTAAACCTAATTATATCTGTTTGAATGCCAACTTTGTGTGGTAGTTTTACATTCAAACTATCCTTTAGGCTATAGGCGTTTAAGAAGTATTAGTATACTACAATATATTTAAATTTGGCTCTTAGCTTGTAAAGCCTATTGCTTTCAGAAACCATATTATATTTAATGTCCAATAACTCTCATGAAATAAAGTATTTTAACACTTAATTACATGTGTTTGAATGAAAAACTTTGTGTAGTAGTTTTACATTCAAACTACCATTTAGGTTATAGGGATTGTAGGAAGTATTATTATATTACAATATATTTAAAGTTGGCTCTCAGCTTGTATATAGCTTTCAGAAATCATATTAGATTTAATGTTTGTTAATTATAATTAAATTGATTACGTTTGTTCTAATGACAAACTTTGTGTATAAGTTAGGTTATAGGCTTGTAGGAAGGGAAGTATTAATATATTAGCTTATATCGACTTATTTAAAGAAATAAATCACTAGTTTTGAATTTAATTATCCTTTTCAAACCTTTTATTAACTCGTTTATTTCATTTAACTAATCAGGCAGTGATATATCTCATATAATATTCATTCAAATTAGCGAACTATGTCAAAATGCCACGTTGCCTTGTATGTATGTAAGAGAAAGAATGTTACCCGAAAGTTTCTTACTTTCTTACACAATAGAGTGAAGACGACAGCTCGAAAATTTTTAGCCACAAATGTCCATCCAGTTATATTATAAAGATAAACGATGTGTGTCACCCTGCCCCCCCCCCCCCC